>QGOI01006993.1:0-10408 GCA_003313885.1 Boletus sp. MG55 | reverse complement strand
GAGATATAACCAATATCTTCTAGCCTAGAGTGGGTCCTGGACCAATAAATCAACTAAATCAAATGCTTATGACATAGTTATTAGAGAGAAAATATTCCCATGATTGACCTCCATAATGCCATGATTTTTCTGATTTTTTTCGACCGCTTATTCTTGAATTATTAGCCCAGGTTAGGAGACAAAACATTAGTTAGTCTGGGTTAGAAATATTGGTAAAGCACTGGTTAGACTTGGTTAGGGGGAAAACATGGATTAGTCTTGGTTAGGAATATATTGGAAAACCACTGGTTAGATTTGTTTAGGGGGAAAACATTGGTTAGTCTGGGTTAGAAATATTGGCAAAGCACTGGTTAGATTTGGTTAGGGGGAAAATTGGTTAGTCTGGGTTAGGAATATTTGCAAAGTCATTAGTTAGTCCAGGTTAGGAGGGATAACATTGGTTAGTATCTGGTTAGTGTTTGATAGTACTTGGTTTGTGCTTGGTTAATATCTAGGTGGCTGTATAAATCTGTCACTCTCTGTCACATTCTGTCACTCTGTCATACTCTGTCATACTCTGTCACATTTTGTCACACTGTCATGCCTGTCACACTGTCATGCCTGTCACTCTGTCACTCTGTTACTCTGTCAGACTCTGTCACTTTCTGTCAGACTCTGTCACCTCCTGCCATTTTCTATGACTCTGTCATGGTCTGTGGCTGAAGTGCTAGTTTGCTGATGTAGGCCTGGCTTGCGATGGAAACTATTTGTTCAATTCACAATCCCTGCCTCGCAGCTCACACCTGGCAAATGGTCATTGAAAGCACATTAATATTCCCTTCTCTACATAGTACCCTAGTCCTGCACACTCCCTGGTCTGACAATGCGGCGCCTCTTGAAGGATGCAGCTACTGACATGTTGCCAGCGACTGGAGGGGCATAGATCATGACCGCCTTGCAGCCAAAAATTTTCCTGAAGACAAAATTCACTTAAGTGTCATGGAAGACAAGGAACGACTAACCGATTCCACCACAGTAGAAGGTCATCTACAAATGCTTTGTCCTCTGGGTCCTCTGTCTCCTCGAACCATTTTACAATGGAAGTGTAAAATTCACTATGGTTGAAGAGACCATCGATGGGCCTCCACGAGCCACAGCTAGAGAGTGCAAATCGTAGCTAGAGAGAGTCACCACAACATTCATCACCCCAGTAGCACAGGAGCACTCACCTGCACTGCTATATATGCGATGGCCCTTGGATCCACTTTCGTCATCTTTATCAAGTGAGCAACATGGGCACAGGTGCGTCGTTCACCACGGCATCGCTTAACCATCGTAACAGAATTATGGGGTGGGTTATCTTCTTCGTCTGCAGAGCTTGGGGAAGTAAAAATGACTTTGAACGCCTATCATGTACTGTGTCAAGATCATTTGCATGCGCAAACAACATGCTCACCCTAACAAGCATCAACCCCTTAAACAGTCCTTCGGCTGGGTTACTTGGGTCATATTTTCCTTCATCATAGAGGAACCGCGGCCACGAGTTCGCTGTCACGAGGTAGTCGGGGTGCCAATCACGGATTTTGCCACGATGTCTGGATGACAAGGCAAATGTTCTTAGTTAATAATCAAGAGCATTGTAGGCACTCACTCCAGGTTCTCCCAATCATATTCAACTGGACAGATGAGTCTTGCCGTGGAATCATTATGGAAACCACGGTTGTCCTTGTTGTAAGGGGTTATGGGAGGATTCGAGGGGCCGAATTCCTGTAACCATGTCACTACTGTAGTCTTCAGGATAGCAGCATCATCTGCACAAGCTGAATCTGCTCCTTCAGTGAGCTTCAACCCATGATCAGCTGACTTCATACTCACTGACAAATGGATACTCACCTGCTTAACAACACTGTCCAACCTGCCCACATTGTTCGGATTAGTGATCCATTGCCCAAATTCAGGTAGGCGAGCGATTAAGAGCTCATAACTCTTAAAGAGCCGGTTCTCTCTGAATGTCACGTCAATTTCTTTGGAGTAAAATCCGCCAAAAATTAACATACTCGTCAGAATGGGTTTGAACCCTCCATCCCAAGACACCTCGTCGATCTGCCTCATTGATTAGATCATGGATGTTGTCCATGAGAGTCACCAGTCTCTTGATGGCTCTGCCACTTTGACGCCAGCCGCTAGGGAAAACATGTACCACAGTGAGCGCAGTCCCCAAGCCCGACAGGAGGAGCTCACCGAGTTGCACTTTGTTTCACATTGTGTGATGTGGATAGCAGGCGAACATGCTGATCAAGCGCCGTCTGTTGCTGTTGCTCTACGGCAGTGGCCCCGGGAGCAGAGCTGAATGCAGCAACCATGTCCTGGTCAGCATGGGACAGAATCAGAAACAATGAGGTGTCTGCATGAACTTACCCCACCTGTCGCTGTTGTTGTATGGCAGTGACCCTGGGAGCAGAGCTGAACGTTGGTCAGCATGGGACAGAAAGGGAAACAATGAGGCGTCTGCATGGACTTACCCTGTCTGTTGCTGTTGCTGTTGCTGTTGCTCTACTGCAGTAGCCCCAGGAGCAGAGCTGGACGCAGCGACCATGCCCTGGTCAGCATGAGACATATTGCAGTGTCTGCATGAACTTACCCGCTGCCTTGATAAAATGTATACTCAGGCACCTCACATCACAAGTGCCTTAGCGCCACACCTCCGTGCAGGGCCGCCATCATATTGGCTGGCTATGTGGTTAGCAAATGTTGTGTTAGTCAACATCCAATAACGAGAGTTACAAGACTCCCCTGAGGACAACTGCACGACAATGATAAATAGCAAGAAAGGCCTGGAACATTATGGCAACCCATCTCTATTGAGCTGGGACCTGGTGAGCCACAGTTGCATTAGTAGCCTGCGAATAAAGAAGGGCAACTTCACGACGCTACCCGAGTCTTTGCTTGGTATGACCAACCAATGGCCATCATGACGAGCAAGCCACCCTTGTTGTCGCTGTTAGCACAGCCTGCTAGCAGCGGTAAACTCAGGGTGGACGTACGAGCTACACAGTCGTGCCTGCTGAATCAGCCTGGGCAAATATTATAAGTATGCAGGCTGAGAGAGCTTGGGGAGGTATACATTCCTTTTCACCATGTGCCTTCAGCTCCCTCAGCTCCCACTCGAGCTCCAACGCGAGATTTTTCTATGGCTCAAGGACGAGCGAGACGTTCACCACTATGCCCTCGTGGCAAAACGGTTTCACGTATGGTCAGTCGAACTATGAGCGTTCCACGGGCCCACATCACTCACCTACCGCAAGGCTGGAGCCCTATTTGTACCGCAGGGTTCGACTTCGAGGTGATGACATAGCGAAAGATTTTGTTGATTATCTTCTCGAGCGCAGCAGCCCTTGCAACGTGCAAGAGCTGTACATAGGGCAGTCTGTCAACGTCATCTCAGCTGCGGACGCCATCATTTTGTGTCCCAATCTCATCTCACTAACCTTACGCTTCGGATACCGACATATTGGCAACCGTGTACAAAACCCACTCCTCGACCCGCTCACCAACTTACAGTGTCTAAAATATCTGTACATCGGGTTAGTCATGGTGGGGGAAGAAAGAGTTGTCTACCTACCCGATTTTCATTTATTCCACCGACTCAGCCATCTTCATCTTTGGGCAACACCTATCACCTGGTGGACCATCCCTTTAGGGCTGTCAAAACTTGCCAACCTAACTCACCTCTCACTCCACTGGAATATGTCTCGCACATGCACTATTGGTCTAAGACGTTTCTTGAGACGGGAATCTACCCGTGTACTCGTCCTTTGGGTTTCAGACACACAATTGCGCAGCCTCGTCGAGGAGAGGTTGGAGCTGTCCAATCTGGTGGATCATCGGGTCGTCCTGTTGCAGCATACTCTCCTCTTTGAGTACATGGCTGATGGGGGCTTCTGGCCCTACGCTGAACGTTTGGTCGCCTGGAGAATAGAAACTAATGGTAACCGTGACTCACTGTTTGTTATTGATGTATGTGCTGATTGCTTGGTAGCCCATCCTTTTGCCACCAGTACTGTCTTGGAAAGGCCTGCCTGGTACAGATTGATCACGGAGCGCCGAAACAGAGTTACTCGCGGACGGGTGGTTTAATTGCGGGCTTGGTTAGCTTTAGGGTTGTCGATGAAGGTTGGGAGTTACTCACGGTTAGGTAACGGGCAGTTTAATTGCGGGCTTGGTTAGCTTTAGGGTTGTCGATGAAGGTTGGGAGTTACTCACGGTTAGGTAACGGGCAGTTTAATTGCGGGCTTGGTTAGCTTTAGGGTTGTCGACGAAGGTTGGGAGTTACTCACGGTTAGGTAACAGGCAGTTTAATTGCGGGCTTGGTTAGCTTTAGGGTTGTCGACGAAGTTTGGGAGCTGGAACATAGTTAATGGGCGGTTTAATTGCGGGCTTGGTTAGCTTTAGGGTTATCGACGAAAGTTGGGAACTGGAACATAGTCAATACTCGCTGTTAGGTAGTAAGGCGAATAACTTGCGAGCTTTGTTATCTTTAAAGCGTACCAGCCCGAGTTTCGGTGCTGACGCAAGAAATAGTTAGCTTTACAGTTACCAAGAGAGCTGGGGAGCCGGAAACAGAGTCAATACTCACTGCTAAGTAATAGGCTAGATTGCGAGTTTCGTTATCTGAGGCGCCTGAAAGAGACCATTACATACCGGGAAGGGTACAACGAGCTGCTAGGTTATAGATGGCTAGATTACGAGCACTTTGTTATCTGAGGCTCCTGATAGAGACGAGTAGACTCACCAGGAAGGGTACAACGACGAAGAGGTAGTGAAAAGACAAAAATTGGAATTGATGGATCACGGTTAACACTCCAAGAGTCTGAAACCCCACTGTCGCTCGATACGAGGTGGCGACGGGGCGACTCAATGGACACAAAGTCCAGGAGTGCTCTCTGCGCGACACAAAGTCAGACCGCAGAGAATGAGAGAGCGGCACAAAGCCGGCTCAAGAACCAGAGGGCAGGGACCAGGGATGCGCCAAGCCGGGTGCTCACTATTGAGTGAGGACACGCGCAGGAAGACGGAGTGCTCGCTGTTGAGCGAGGGCACACGCAGGAAGACGGGGTGTTCGCTGTTGAGCGAGGGCACAAGCAGCGCAAACAGCGAACAATAAATTTGAGTGGTTAACCCACCGGCCAACACACCTGACAGTTCGGAACTTCCCATCTGACTTTCAAGTTCCAAGTTGCTTAATTGGGCGTGACGCCACACTTGCTCAATTGAGCGTGACACGACTTGAAAAATAACAGACTCCACTTCCTCATTCTCGCCGCTCACGTCAAAATCCTGTGGCCTCACTCAACAGCAAACACCCCGTCTTCCTGCGTGTGCCCTCGCTCAACAGCGAGCACTCCGTCTTCCTGCGCATGTCCTCACTCAATAGTGAGCACCCGGCTTGGCGCATCCCTGGTCCCTGCCCTCTGGTTCTTGAGCCGGCTTTGTGCCGCTCTCTCATTCTCTGCGGTCTGACTTTGTGTCGCGCAGAGAGCACTCCTGGACTTTGTGTCCATTGAGTCGCCCCGTCGCCACCTTGTATCGAGCGACAGTGGGGTTTCAGACTCTTGGAGTGTTAACCGTGATCCATCAATTCCGATTTTTGTCTTTTCACTACCTCTTCGTCGTTGTACCCTTCCTGGTGAGTCTAATCTGTCCTCTAACAACATTTATATTATAATGATATTGTGTCGTCCTTAATTCGTAGTTCTTTGTGCAGATGGCCACCGCCCTCACTCGCTACAAGCCGCAGTCTCGGCCAAACGACCGTAAGTATACTGTGTCGTTTCTACCCTACCCCAATGCTCACCGTGGTCTCCAGCCTCTTTGACTTGTCTCGATGCCAAAGCCTTAGCATGTTCCAGCGACGGGCAGCTGGTTTTCACTACACCCAATATGTCGTTTGTGCCGGAACCTCATGATGATGAAGAAGAAGTTCGTGCGCGAGCTGATGGGCGCTTCGGCACAGCTGACTGTTTTCAGTGGCCGCAAATGTACTGCCATGATTTTGAATATTCCGTCTGCATCCCACGACAAGATTCACATCCGTTTCCTGACCTGCTCGGCTGGGCATGGTACACTCCGACACGGGATGATTTCAAGGAGATCTCGTCGACTGCCTCTGGTGTTGGCTTGCTCAAGGACGAAAAGTCTATAGGGATCGCCTCTCTGCATCAGGTTGCGTCAAAACGGTACACTGCATGGAAGGCCAAGCGCGGCACCAAGACAGACATCGGAGCGAAGATGCTACAAGATCTACTGCACACCACCAACGTTCTTCGCCAACAGCCTCTTATTTTCCGTGATGTCATCGCTCTGGTCGCACAAGCCGAGCGTCAGTTCCTGGATTTATACACCTTTCTGGATTTCGTCGAGGTCGTCCTCCATCGCCGCACCTACCCATCTTCCACACCTCATCCTGTCCGTTGTGACTGGATGGGGTGTTTCACTAGAGACTCTGTTGTTTGCAATGAGCTTTTTATGTCTGGCGTCCCTGTGTGGCTCGGGCGTTTCAATTTTACCATCACGTCGGAGATCATCATTGAGAAGACAGTGAAATACACGTTCCCTGATGCCATCATCTGTGCGACGTACAGCGAGCGGGGCCAAACTATTCCACCTTTCCCCTCCCTCTATGGCGGCCCTGGGGGCTTAGCCCGTCACTTCAATTCTCGTCGCCATTACATTCCGACGCCTCCTCCCTCCGCCACTCCAGAGGCATCCTCTCATGTCGGCAAAGCGCCGACACAAGCACAGTCTAGGAAAGCACAGTCTAAGAAAGGGAGGGCTGCACAGAGGGAGGGCCCTCATTCCATACCTGGTATGTTTGAGCTCTCGCACTTGATTAGCCCTTGCGCTCACTCGAAATTAGTCGGCAGAGAAAAAACCCGCGACAAATGGGAAGAGATGACCAACCCTGATATGCCCTCTGCACTGGGGATCTGGAAAATGGCCATGAAACAGGTGAACAAGAACCCTAAGCGCGTCAAGCCTGGCCTTACCGTTCCCGGGTACCGGGTACCGGAGCCCGCGCTGCTCATCTCAGCCCACACCCCTGAACGACGCCAACTATATGTCACCAACTGGCTCGCCATTCGCACCATTTGGCTCGCACGCGTCGACCAAAACCCACCTCCGCAATTCCCCCCACCTCAAATGTGGCGAGATTTTCTGGGCTGCGACACTCTGTCCGAGCAGGCAACTGATAGAGTCATTCCATCATCGTCGCATTTGCAGAAGCTGGCAGCGTTGGAGCTTATTGGAGAGGAATGCAGTATGTTCACTCAAGGATCGCCCTCAGACGCCCCGAAGGAGAAGGTACAGTGGCGGGACCAAGAGATATCAATCACGTCCCTCGCCAACCCGCCTCCGCGTCTCATGCGTGCCATTCTGTGGGAGGTCTACGAAATCGGATTTCGGTTCGAGCTCTGCGCCCTTGACCGGGAGGTTGTCCCCAACCTCTGGGCTAAGTATCCTACCGAGCGATCAAACCTCCTGGATGCGATTTTCCCAGCAGCTTACGGACTTTTCTTCTGGAATCAGCCCCTGCCCACGAAGCCTGGGGACATGGGGTTGACAGACTCAAGTACCGACAACCTGTCGGTTCTTCGCCGCTGGTGTATGTTGCTTGCAGCTTGGCCAGATGCGCACCCCTCGTTCTCTGGACTTCCCGTTGGCGTTACTTCGCCCCAAGAACGGCAATTCCAGGAGTACCAGCTATTGTCGCGGGCGTGTTTTTTTTATGTGCAGACATTTTTCGACCATTTCGGCAGACCCCCCCTCATCCCTCACAGATTCCCGCTGGACTATCATACGTAGATGTCGTCTCCCCCCTACAACCGATTCTAATTTCTTTGTACTGATGATGGATACGATAAACACTTTCTGTTTTTCTGCTTTTTAATAGACGTTAATGACACTTTACGTTCCAAGAGCAGACGTCCAAACTATGTACTCGAATTGAACACCCATCTCTTGGCCTGCCCAGGGGACTCCCAATCGTCAATCTCTACACCCCAATTACCCCTTTTGATGGCGTTTGTTATTCGGGTTGCAGTCCAAAATTAGCTAACAAACCTTGCACAGGTCAACCTCGTGGACTCGAGTTGATATTTATTGATATTTGTACGTTAAACTGCCATGCGCTATGCGTGAGGCAAGCTAAAAAGCCTGTACCCCACAGGAAGACAAGTTTGCACCAACCTTCTGCCTCATCTGCATGGGCTGGCGCAGTTTTTTTCGCGTCTTTTCAATTTTCGTGTGGGCATTACTGTTACTGACCATCATGTTCAAGTGTGGGGGTGATTGTGCGCGCACCTTCGCTTCTCAAAGAGGACTCAATCAACACCGCTCAACATGTCCGACATATCAAACACTGCACGCACGGCGGCAGGAAAGGTTGAGCACGACTTTGCATCTTCCTGAAAAGCGGCTGAGGTCCCAGAGCGAGGTGAGTTGATTGTCGTTTTGAAACCATTCATTCACACTCACGTTGGGGGCCACAGTTGTATGACGGAAACATCCCTTGCCCTGCCCCGCACTCACAAAGTACCAAGGATACATGTCCCAAGGAGCCATCACAGCAGTCAGCCCATGAATCTCCGATGGATCACCAACCCCAGCAAGGAGCCGTTGAATCTGATCAACAACCCTCATCATCGTGCGAGCCGCTCGGGCCCCGGATTCGCAGATTGCCTGCGAGGTACCGTGACCTGCTGCCCGAGCCTCCTGTTTCAACCAATGCACCTGAAGCACCACCTTCCATCCTCCGTCGTGTATTCCTGCATGTATTCGACTCTTTCCGTACGCAACTCAACTCGTTTGGAATTGTGCGTGAATACAGGCACTGTCCCACCCACGACCCAGATTCTTTTGTCACCCCTGGCGACTTATCTAACACCAATACGTTATCATCACAACCCCCACAGGACTCTATGCCTGAAGATCGCTCCCCTCCTTGGCCCTGGGCCAATATGACGATATGGCGTCTGATGACATGGGCGTTGACCGGGAGCCATCAGAAGTCCGCTGCAGAGGTTACGCGACTAGTCCAGGAAGTTGTACAAGCCCCTGACTTTAGTCCCCAAGAGCTTTCTGGCTTTGATGCTCACACGGCAACAGTCCGCTTGGATGCTGCCGAGAAGGCACTGCCCCCAGATGACCCCTTTGGCCAGGACAAGTGGAAGCATACGAATGTGGATATCCTCATACCCACTAGGGAGAAAAACCGGGCGGGGAATGGAAAGACGTTCACTGTAGAGGGTTTCAGTTATCAGCCACTACTCAATGTCATCCGTGCTGTGTTCTCAGAAACCTCGTTGAAATGTTTTCATCTGACCCCATTCAGGAAGGTAGGGAATTGCTCACACGTCCTCATAGATAATGATTCCATGCAGTACAATAGGTCTGGCAGTCCCCGCTGACTGGTGAAGAACAGGTTGTCTATGACGAACTTTACACGACGGATGCATGGAATGAAGCACAAGACGAAATTCAGAAGCAAAGGAGAACAGATGATTGCAAGCTTGAGAGGGTCGTTGCCGGTCTGATGTTCTGGTCAGACTCGATGCATTTAACTCAGTTTGGCCATGCGTCTGCATGGCCAATCTACTTGTTCTTCAGTAATCAAACCAAATATACTCGTAGCAGAGCAGAGGGAAAAGCTTGTCATCCCATTGCATTCATTCCCTCGGTGAGTGATTCTTTCAGTTATAGTCCAATTGCATGCCCCCTCATCTGGTCATGCAGCTTCCTCAGTCGATCCGCAGGTTCATATCAAATATAACGAACCGAAAGAACAATACCGAGCTGCTCACACACTGTAAACGGGAACTTATCCATGCTGTCTGGAGAATTTTGTTGGACGATGACTTTGTTGATGCATACGAGAATGGGATAGTAATCAAGTGCTTCGATGGTGTTGTGAGGCGAGTATATCCGTGAATATTCACATATTCTGCTGATTACCCTGAAAAGTAAGTCATATACACAAGGCCTCCTTTACCCATTTAACAGGAACTCTAGGGTGCTTCTTGCAGCGATCCGAGACAAAGGGTTATGCCCTTGCCCGCGATGTTTGGTGCCCAAGTTGAACTTCCACCGACTTGGATTTGTGAGCAACATCTCATCAAGAATAACGCAAGCTCGAGTTCATTTTCAGCAGATGGTGCTTGCTGCGAGGAGAGCCATCTATGAGTTCGGCAGGCCATTGAAGAGCGCAGTAGTGGAGTGCATTCTGAAGCCCGCTTCGCTTGTCCCCACAGTGGTAAGTGCCTGCAATCAGTCTTACATTCTGTACATTAACTGACTTGCATGTGGCTTACATCTGTAAACAACAAAAACCTGGTTATAGGTATAGCTACCCAAAGTACTCCATAGCAGGGCA
>QGOI01006979.1:1134-11176 GCA_003313885.1 Boletus sp. MG55 | reverse complement strand
TCGGGGATACCTCTTTAGGATCCAGGAACACGCAACTTGACCTGCCGGTCCAGCGTTACTTGTTTGCTTGAGGTCGAAGCGTAACAAGTGACAGGCATGACAGAGTGACAAAATGTGACAGAGTATGACAGAGTATGACAGAGTGACAGAATGTGACAGAGAGTGACAGACTTACACAGCCACCTAGATATTAACCAAGCACAAACCAAGTACTATCAAACACTAACCAGATACTAACCAATGTTATCCCTCCTAACCTGGACTAACTAATGACTTTGCAAATATTCCTAAATTCTGGGACAGTCTGTCACAGTCTGGGGGTTACTGTCCAGATCTAGCCAGTTGGGAACCTTGCTGTGGACATCTGTCAGCCTAGAGATTCTGTCCAGTCCTGGCCAGTTCTGTCTAGCCAAAGGCTGGTTTGCTGATGAACCGCTTCTCATTCTCTTCAATCGTAGTTTCAAAGGTACTGTAAGTGTCCGTGCTGCTTGTTGGTCAGTTATGCGTATGGTGATTTCAGATTAGATTAGCAAGGCAAGCCACCATGAATCACCTCATGAGGTGTACATTGGGGGCTTTAGTGGCTTGCCAAGCCATACCCTTCCTCCCTGCACCACATGCCAATATCCACCCTTCACAGTCAAGCCATGGTACCATCATTCCAAGGGTGTACAGCGAAGGTCACAAGACGTTTTTCGAATACTCCATTGAGTGGGATGCTCGATTTGGCTGCTGGATTTGGCACGGGTTCGAAGGTGACAGGATTATTTGGTTTGGCAACAGGGCCATCTGGCTTTTCCTTGCCATGCTATTATCCCCAAATGAAGACGCGCCTTATACATTGGGTGTTTGATGGGCCAGAAGAGGCCCACCAAATGTGATAACTTCGTGGGGTCCAGTTGTTGAACTAGACAACCACAGCGTCTTGGCTTTATTAGCAAAGACTTTGGCTTCAGTGAGTGACGTGTCGATCACAACGAGTCTGTGTGCTCATGACCTACTAGCTTTCGACGAGTATACTTGGCGACATGGCACAGAGGCCATGCCAATTCTCCCTCGACCAGTCAGATGGCCATCGAAACCACGCAGTCAACAAACTAACTCAGCATACATTCAGGCTTCTGGAGGCACTCGATGATTTGGTGCTACCCTACCCCGCTTTGCCGATGCACCAGAGGGAGGACGGACGTTCGCGGCTCATCCATTTGAAGGAAGATTTGGGGTTTAGGGTCTAGTAGTACAATTTGGTTCAATGGTGTCCGGTCACTGTTCAACGCCTTGTTTTCGCTCGTATATAACTACTCGCTGTACTAATACGGCTCCTGTAAGTCGTTTCTATCTAATTTACTGAAAATATCCTGCCAAAGAACCGTCACTCCCTCATCATGACTTGTGCAGAAAGTGACATCCTCACCGCATTTTCCTCAGGTCGACACTGTGACTTTGTTCATCAAATACTATCGTGATGTATATTAGGTGAAGGTAGTGACCGGTTTCGGCCTTTACAACACGTCTAATATAAACACGCGCCAGGTTCTGTCCTCATCCTCATGCAAACCATCCGGGCACCATGGCTGACTGTGAGACAGACGAAAAAGCCATTTGCAACTGTGGTCTTGGCTGAACGGATAGCTAGACACAGGCATGAGTAGCGATCGACATTGACAGACTCGGAGGTGTCACCTCAAAGAATGTACTCTGCACCGAGACGATAGGCAGCTACCAAGCCCGACATGACGGCAATCTCGCGCATGTCTGCATGGGTCAGCAGGTCATTTCACGGGGGGCACACGAGAGCATAAATGGGCACACTGAGAATTGTCCACGCCCCTGCGTACGACATGTGGTGCTAAATACGATCATGTCCACCGTGAGTGCTCGAGTTCAAAAGGGGAGATGCACCGACCTTGCCATTGCCAGTGATGCACGCCATGCAGGGTACCGTGCCCACGTACTAGTGTTACCACTGATAGCTCTGTTGTTTCCGATGTCGTGTTCAGGGTCGATGTCATCTTTGCTCCATTCAAGTTTGTCACTGATCGAGGAAGATGGTTTGGAAGACATGGAATGAGAGCTGCAGGGGTGTATGAGGTGGTGCTGCTGTGCTCGAGGTCGTCCAAGGACCGTGAGGGTCCTGGCCTTTGAACTGTGGACGTTCCAACTTGGGTGAGCGACGTGGGTAGACCACGCGTGACAGCGACAGATAGACGATACCTCATGGTTGGTAGTTGGTCAGGTCGAAGCTTATCTCGACCTTTTTCTTGTTGTCGGGGTAGCTTTGGATGAAGCACAATGGTGCGAATGTTTTCTGTGCGAGTTCATATGCTTTCTCGGCGTCCTCGTCCGTACGATGAGAGTTGAGTGAGGCGTCATAACGGAGGCGGTAGTACTGACATCATACACCACACTCAGTGACTGAGCCAGAGCAAACGAGGAAACCTTGGCATTCGAGTTACCTTGTCCATGTAATCCAGATCATTGTGCATGATGCTGACGTCCAATACTAGATCCGAGATCGATTTGATGAGAGCAAGCCAACTGTGCACACGCATGCACGCACCTTGACGTTGCCCAATATCTTCTCCATCCAGCTTGCATCATCTCTGAGGATCTCGAGTACAAAGTCGGCATCAACCGCCATGATCTGCTCATCAAATTCTATACAGGTTTCTATCCCGAGGGTTCACAGGCACATTGCGCTTCATCAGTTCCCCCCGTAGAACGGTTCCACAGTCACATGTTTGAATTTTAAGGGCCATGCGAAGTTGTATATGCACAATCTCTGCAGAGGACCCAAGTGACCTACTGTTGCGTGCACAGAGTGACGTTTCCGCAGGATCGCATTTCAGGGATCGATGCTAGGAAGGATTCAGGAGCGTATTCAAACGCCACATGAATACATTGTGGAATGGAAGACGATCTGGAATCTGGATGTACAAGATGCATGGAAGGGTCCATGAAGACGGTTTGGTTGCCTGTACCGAAGAAGAGGGTAGACGACGACTTCTCCAAAGTCCTTGTGATAGTACTATCAGTCGAAGAAGCTAGCAAAGGAAGACAATAACAAACCTAGACATTCTCAACATCGCGTCAATGGAGATGACTGCAAAGGTTCCATGACCTTTGACATGCATCCAAAATTTTGAATGTCGGAGTGGAATGGCATGAACCTAGATGTTGGACCATAAATTGGCATTGGCGTCACCGTAGTTGATGGTCAGGATGTGGCATCAAGCCAAGCGCGGGGTGTGGCTGAGCTGTGCTGGTACTGCCGCACTGCCGTGTGCAAGT
This sequence comes from Boletus sp. MG55, assembly GCA_003313885.1. Classification (NCBI taxonomy): domain Eukaryota; kingdom Fungi; phylum Basidiomycota; class Agaricomycetes; order Boletales; family Boletaceae; genus Boletus; species Boletus sp. MG55. Next base: position 7,885 of record QGOI01006979.1, on the reverse strand, counting down.
GCTGTGTGTCGTGTTCAATGCTCATCATACTCAATGTTTCTCTGTGCTGGCACTTGGAATGCTACACCCAATACCACCCAGCAAATTATTTCTCTGTTCAAGTGCCAACCTCAACCAGATCAATACAACAACAACAATGATGCACAGAATCTGATAGACCCAAACCTTCGTCTCTGCACAGTACACACAGCGGCGTCCACCATTGCAGAATCTATTCGCTCAGAACTGCGTGCTGAGAGGAGAGCCTTCAAAAAATGCAAACTCTTATTCAGAAAAGACAAGCATCCAAAGACTGGCAAGTCTGCCACCTCAGATGCATCAACCCTTGCGACTGGCCCACAAATACCTGGACGATGTAGAAATGTATACGTCAATACCCCGCCATCTGCCATGAAAGTTGATCACTACGGCCAACCACTTGTTCGCTATCCCAGGAACAAAGTATGGATGAGCAGTGAGTCCCCTGCCGACTCATGCTCACCCTCACCTCACCACTTCTAGGATATACCCTACTGACGTTCCTCCCAAAGAACCTCTTCAAGCAATTCCATTGGTAAGACCTTCCATCCTGCAATGCCTACACCCATTGACGTCATCTCATAGAATAGCCAACATTTACTTCCTGTCCCTGGTCATCATCCAATCATCCAATGTGAGTGCATCTCTATCATCACACTCTCCTACCTAACGCTTCACAGTCTTTCCCGTCTTTGGAGGTTCTGCAGCGACCACTGCCCTTCCTGTCCTCTTCATCCTTATTGTCACCGCCGTCAAGGATGGTGTCGAGGACTACTGCCGCATGAAGCTCGACGAAGAAGTTAGCACCTCCGCTATCACACATCTCAGTCAATGGCGCAACCTAAATCAACCTCTTGATCGTCCGTGGTACCAGCGACTCCTCCACATCAATGCACCAGGAAAGGTCTTCAAGGGCGTCCAAAAGCTACATGAAGAAAGGAGGCAGGCGAAGGCATGCGGATCATGCTCAGCAAGGGTGTCGAGGGCAACAGGATCAGCATGAGCACGACAGATCCCAACGAGAGCATGTTCAGCCTCGGCAGACCGACCAGTTCGGGTAGGAGACAGCTCAAGGATATTGCCAGCATGGATTCGCATACATACCCTCCCGGGTTGCCACCCATGACCGAGGTTGGGCCCTGGGGACAAAATAAGCCTCTCTCGGCATACCAGCAGAGCATACGTTATAGACCGTTGTTGGGGGTTATTGATTGGAAGCGGAGGACCAGCGACACAGCAAGATGGGAGAGGACGCTGTGGAAGAAGCTGGAGGTGGGGGACATTATGCTACTGAGGGAGAACGAGCAGGTTCCAGCCGACGTGGTCGTGTTGTCAACGTCGGATCTGGTCAGGATCTGCTACCTGGAGACCAAGAACCTGGATGGGGAGAAGAACTTAAAGCCGCACAGGGCTGTCCAAGCGACTTCTTCCATCGTCTCAGAGGAAGACATCGAGAAATCATCCTTTGTCCTCGAATCAGGACCACCCCACCAGAATCTCTGTCTGTACAATGGCGTATTACGTTATATGGACCCTGCCAATGGGGATACTTGAAAGGAGGGTGTCACGATCAACGAAATGCCTCTTCGTGGTTGCACTGTGCGGAACATGGCCTGGATCATAGGTTTGGTCGTCTTCACGGGCCCGGACATCAAGATCTACTTCAATGGAGGTATAACATCATCGAAACAATTCAAGATCACCAAGGAGACCAACTTTAATGTCATTGTCAACTATGTCATCTTGTTCGTCATCTGTGCGACCGCTGCAGTGGTCTTGGATGGTCTTTCAGATATGAGCGTCAAGATATATGAGCTGGGCATAGATCCGACCAGCTCTTCTGTGCTCAATGTGCCCGTGACATTTGTGTGCGTCTGCTCCTGGCATCCTCCCAACTTCACCGAGCTGACCTTATCTTGCAGTTCCTGCCTCATCGAATTTCAGAATATCATCTCCGTATCGCTGTTCATCTCCATCAAAATCATCAAGACTATGCAAGCCTACATCATCGCACAAGACGTCGACATGTCCTACAAATTCTTTGATGCGTCCTCCGTCCCCAAGAACTGGGGTAGTATCTCTGACGATCTCGGTCAGATTGAATATGTATTCTCCGACAAGACCAGCATGCTCACACAGGACGTCATGGAGTTTCAGAAATGCTCTACCCACAGCGTGGTGTATGGGGAGGGTGTCACGGAGGCACAGCGCAGCGCCACAACGAGGGAAGGGCGAGCGGATGCTGTTGAACCCGAGGAGCTTGTGCACAAGCTGACCACACTAAAAGGTACTACGGTGACCACCCTCTCGATGCTGTTCAAGAACTGGTATGTGCTAGTCGACAAGCTCACCGAGGACATCGCGGACTGGATGTCTGAACAAGCAGGGAACATCACCGCTTTTTTCCGCGTGCTTGTGGCTGCCACGAAGGGCGTTGGGTTTCCATTTGTGGGCAAGTCGAAGGATGTGATCGACATCGAGGTGATGGGACAGCCTGAGCGGCACACATTGTTGAAGATATTCGAGTTCAACAGCACGCGGAAGCTGATGAGCGTGGTCGTGCACACGCCAGACGGTCAGATCGCCTTGTAAACAAATAGGTGACATCGAGAGGTTCGTTCATCACTGTCTTCATCAGTCAAGCCTCTTGGCCAAACAGGGAGTGATGCTGCTCACTACTCACTAGGTCTTCCCTGTGACCGACATATTGGATGTTGGTCTTCCTGGACTGGGTACCGACGTCACCACAGTGTAAGTCACATCTAGCCTTCTGTCCCCATTGTCTTCATCTCAGGCATTGCAGATACGAGTGCTTCCGTTATCGCGTCAACATGTACACCATCAAGGAACAACCAGAGATTCAACCAGAGACATAAGCACTGATTCGGTCCATACATTATGGAGCCTGTCATCGCTGGTCTTTCAAAATCCCTCACCGGCGCATTCAAGCAATTCATCACCTCAATAGATCTTATATGATGTGTAAATTTCACCAAAGATTTCATTGTCACTGGGATCGCCAGCTCAAAACTGTTCGATATTGCAGAGGGCCTTTGGAACCTGGCTTGGACTTGGAAGCGGAGGATCTTTTCGAGACTATCTCACAGACTTTGCTAAATGTGGTCGATCGAGAGGTATTTTCGGGTTTGGGTGTAGTTGTGCATGTCATGTAAGGGCTTTACCCTTCGTCAGATTATCTCCTGCCTGACCCTCTCCATTCAGTACCAAGGACTGTGTCATATCATGCATGCTCAAGGCCAGAATGGACTGAACTGTCTTTGTATTACTGTTGTTGTAGACAACACAGTTTAATAAGCATTGAAATCAAGCCTGCTGTAATGGAACAATAGCTGGCAGTCATGATGGTGAATTACTGTTACTACAATTTAATTGGGACTAGTGCCAGTACTTTAAAGTTTGAAAGTGAGCCATGACCAACCCTAGCAGCTACTAGTACTACTACCCAATTGTGACCAATTTGCCAGAAGTTTTGAGATGAAAGGACATGGCCATACATAACCTTATCTGAGCATGTCGAATAAAAACATTGATGTTAATAATATACCAAGTGAGATGCAATTAGATGTTTTGGGTGACATTCCAGGGAAGATCTACTATATCACATTGCAATGCCAACGACTTAAAGTCTCACAAAGGTGAACTATTGTGATCAATGATAAGTGTCTGCCTTGTCTCCCAAACAATATAGCCCACAACCATCAAAATACCATCCAGATGGTGATAATATCCACCCCTGTTCAACTGTTATCATCCTGCATTTACTTGGTCTGTCCTGACCAATCCTGCTATATAGCTGATCATCAACCATAATTGTATAGAAAGATATATCTTGTTATAACATATGGACATACAGTGATCAGTTTGATCTGGTTATGTCAGCAACTCCATGATTCCCTGATGTGGCAGTTTGCTACCTGTGTGGTATGGAGGGGGAAAGCTGAGCAATGTTGGGATAAATTCCACTCGACACAACTTGTGTGCAATGTCAGAAATTGGCAAGTCCAATTATCAATTGTAAGTAGGAAGCATTGTTGGCAAAGGACATGAAATTTGTAAGTGAAAAATAGCTAGCTCCGAGTCAATTTGCATAAATAAACAGGACGGTAGAGAAAATGCTAGAAAGTCTCTTCAAATAAGCTAACTACCATTCATCTGCTAGGTCGATTTTTGACCGGAGTGATATAACGATGGTTAATGGGGATCTCACCAGTAAGTTTAAACAACTCAGCGACTCGAACTCCATCACCCCAAAGTCCGCAAGACTGTCTGTTTGCACAAGATACTGACCAGGAATCTCTGCCTTGCAATGGAGTATTCCAAGGCTGTATCATACCACATTGCGGACAGGTCAGCGGCAAAGAGTTGCCAAAAGGTCGACTATTGGCATTCCACCAAATATACTTGTTGCACTTGATGGTAGCAACTTGCTGCGATGAGGAGGAGGAGGTGGCTGGAAGACTCGGAGGACGGGGGGATATAGAAAAATGGAGGATGTCCGTGTGTGAACCTATGTGAAAAGAATGCTGAAGCGCGATGGACATACATTCTTCGAGTGGCAAACTCTCAATGAATGCCTGTAAGAACAAAGTCTCCAAGAAAATGGAAGCGAGGGCGGATTGGAAAAGTGGTGCTGTAAAAGCCACACAGTTGGAGACCTGCAACCTTGTTATTGAAGCTAGAGGGTCAGCACTGTTTAAACAGGGTGGAGGAAGTAGCTTACTGTTGAAGACTCATCTGGAATCCTTTGAAAGAGTCGGGGTGCTTGACCAGCCAACTGCAAGTCAAAAGCACCAAAGTCGCGCCTTTCAGTGGAGGTGCTGCACTCGGGAACAGGAATTCAAAGAACTGGGGAAGGTAGCTTAGCATCTTCTCTGAAAAACATAATTTACTTACCATCTCAACCTCGGCAGCCACAGTTCAGGGGTTGTTGGCGGGCCCATCCTGACCTGCAAATAAATCGCTGCGTTCCACCTCACTGTGCATACTAATGAACACTAGTACTCGGGTAGGAGGGACAGCTGAGAGGCATGACTTGAGCAATACCATTTGAATGCCGTGCGACCAGGCTTTGGCAGTGGTTCCAAGATCGAATTCGAGCTGGATGAAAGTGAGAGCATCGTCGGTGAAATAGGGCTCAAGTAGGTCGTGGACAAGGCAAGGAGGAGTGCCAAGGGTATCCATACCCTTACAGATGAGGTGGAGGATCACCATGGGCTCTCCATTCACCTGGCTATGAGAGGATGTCCCGAAATGAGACTTGAGGATGGGGTACGTTGGCAGCACTGGTTGGCCCGACTGAGTGAAACCCTGCCCCAAGTCAGACAGGATAGAGTAGCGATTGTTACGACGACACCCAATATGGAGTATACACTCGGCCCACGTTTCCTTGTCTCCTGTCCTGGAGTAGATGGCACCCAGGGCAGATGAAGTCAACTTTAGGACTTTTGACGGCATCGCAAAATTCGAGCAGAATGACGAGGCAACTGTCACAGACAACTCTGGGGCAATGGGTACAGCAATATAGGGTTGAACTGCTGTCCTGGCACAGATAACAAAAATAAGTTATCTGAATTAGTGACCGCAACTTTGAGTAGATACATGACACTCACTTTATTGTGTGGATGGACCGCAGCTGGCAGGTTCAGCGGGGCCAAGGTGAGGGTAGGCGAAGTTGGGGGCATTGTCAAGGGAGAATCAGGCGGTGGGTGAGACTCGGAATCAGACTTGAAAGCAGGCTGAGAAGCCTGGGCCGGCCCGGGGTCTACCTCCATTGATTGGCCCGCTTCTGCTACGAGATTCACACACAGTGCATAACCTCTGGAGCTACATTTGTGGCTTGCCCTTCATTGTACAACATGCTTGGGGCACGTCATGGCCCTAATGTTCTCCCTGGCCTTTATCAACCTCAACTTTGCCATGGGTGATGCACCACCAGTTGACTTCCTCATGGTTTGTTTTGTCCGAGCCATGCTAAAACTTGAAGACGAGTTCAGTAGAAAATTAGTATGTAACTCCTTGGCCACTGGCAAATGACGTACCTGTCTCAGGCTCTGAGGTTGCTTACTTACTATTTTAGAAGTGTAATGAAACTTTAACGGAATTTGGCATTGCACACAGTGGCGCGTTTTGGTCATGTGACCGCGTCTTAGATTGAACCAGCACATTGTAGTCATGTGACCACGTCAACGACCCAAAAGTAGTATCCTATTGTATCACATGATAAAACACATACAAATATTGGCCTTGTTGTCAACACGAAATTGAGCTAAGTGCCACTTCTTCTTGGACGATCACTAATACGTCACGGGCTACTAATACTTCACAGGCTATCACTGGCAAGGTTGGCACTTATGTCTTACTGTGTGTGTCTGCAGCGCACACAGTGAAGGCATAATGTGCAACCTAAAAGCTGAGGTATGCTTCTCACCAAAGTTCAAACCACTTACACCATTTTGCAGGAGTTTTTCAATCTTTGCAAGAAATTTCTAAGGGTCAAGTAGCCGTTGTGGGGACTACCTCACTAACTTGTACGTTTCTCAAATGAGCTCACACCTTTTTTGTTCTCAAGGGTTGAGTGGTGGTTGTGGGGATCGCTCCACCCCCCTTGACTCTTTAGTAACTATTGCTGGTGGGCCGGGGGACTTGTTCTAAAGGGTCGAGTGGTGGTTGTGGGGATCGCTCCATTCCCCTCAACTCTTTAGTAACTATTTCC
>QGOI01006975.1:0-20854 GCA_003313885.1 Boletus sp. MG55 | reverse complement strand
GACCTCTGTGTTGGCAGAAAGGATTTTCTTGAGGCGTTCGCAGCCGACGGCGAGACGGAAGATTGCCTTTGGGCTGGAGAGGACGTCGATTTTGTATTTTGTCTTGAACTTGGTGGCAAAGTGATGTAGGAGGGCATAGTGGATGTCACGACCGCTGAGATGTCTGTCGTAGGCGGCAGATTTGACGACAAGGAGGCCTTTTGAGAAAGCAACGACGGTGACGGACATGGAAGAGTGACCGACGTCAATGAAGAGGATGTGACGTGGGTTCTCTGGTTCTGGGAGGTCTGTTTTGGTGATGCCCCAGCTGAGGGCAGTGGCAGTGGTATCATTGATGAGACAGTGTATTTAGTCCGGTGATGGTGGCAGCGTCTTGGATGGCACGGCGTTGTGAGTCAACGCGACTCACCGCTGACGCCATTTGTTGCGCTGTTGCAGCTATTGTCTCTTCCACTGTTCCTTCAACCTCCCTGGACCTCTCGACAGTACTCGATGCCGTCCGTCGTACCTCCCGACTCGATCGTCGCAGCCATGCAACCTGTGGACGCGCTCGACACGCTCGAGCTGTCCATTGCCTTTTGATCGGATGGGGTCGAGGGTGGGAGAAACAGAGCGACACATCTGGGATGCGATGGAGGCTGGGCGGGCGAGTGCATGCGTGTGTGAGGTAGGTTGCGGGGCGGCCACAAGGGAGTGCGCGTAGTCACGTAGGGACCACTGTTGCCGTCAGAATTAACAGCAACATGAGGGAGTCCCGGGCAGCGCAGACCGCAGCAGCAGACGACGGCAGCAGCGGGGGTGGAACTGGCCGCAAAAGGTGCATGGAAGACTCAGATCGACGAAGGTGGTGGCAAACTGGCAGCGCGCTGGCGGCTGGCAGCTCAGCGCGACCTTGCGGCTGACCTATGTTTGCACCTGTTCGTGGCAGACATGCGGTCCGGGGGTTCGGACAACGTTCGGAGTCGGACATGTTCGGAAACGCCATTTCCCGGGTGTCCTCGGTCCTTGGGTCACCTATGGCTCCCACACTTTGAGCCTAATAAAGAATGCCAGCTATTGCTGTCACCATTCATTATTTGGCTTGTTAATGCTATTTTCCCAACACCAGCAATAAATATTGCCCCAAATCCAAATATTGTTCCCACGTTCGAGTCCCCCATCTGAGCAGTCTGACACTTACATAATCGCGCCTTGTGCGCCGCACTACCACTTCCAGAACACCCACCACATGTCCATATTTGGACAATTAGATATAGCATATTCCCCTCTCCATTGTCGGTGTTACAGAATGGGAGGACCCCCTATCTTTTCTCCCATTCTCATCATGGGACCTGTGGGCCGACTTCCAACTGGACACGAAGATTCCTCAAAGCCAGTGGGATGAGCTATTCAGCTTCGATCATTATGACACCAAGGGGAACTGCCACACCACAGAGGCAATGGACACAGTCTTCTAGAAGCAGTATGCCAGACTCTTTCCCTTTTACTTACATCACCTTGCACAGACTTTCTCTCCTCGGCAGTGCTCTCTTTATGCACTGCCTTGTGATCCTACTTTACCTGATCCCGGTCTGTCCCAATTCTATTTCATATTTATATCTCACCTTCTGTTCCTGCCCGATGAGGCTGTAGTACTATACTTCTGTCCTGTTCCCTCCCGGTTTACTTCGGGACTTATTTATATTCTGAGTCCGCTACGGACTCTGATACGTAGGGCCTATAAAAGGCCTGCTTCTTTCTCTCATGTACCTCACCTTGATCTACGCAATCTACCGCCTAGTGTCAAGAAGCCATGTTGAGCTCCTTCGTTCAACCTCCACATCTCCTCGGATCTCAGCCCTTCTGAGAAGTCTTCCCTTCCTGGGTCAACTTAGATTCAACATGCGCCTTTGCCCATCATCAGCAAACTCACCCCTCTCTGTCCAGGTTGTCCAGGGCTGTCCAGGTCTGGACAATCTGGGACAGGTCCCAGGACTCTCTAGCAAGGTACCTAACTGGCTAGATCTGTCTAGATCTGTGCCAAAGTTGACCTAGTCAGCTAGACTGGGCTAGTATCAAAGGGGTTGGACCAGAACATGCACAAACCCACACTAATACTTCTATTACAGACTGAAACAGACTGAAACAGCCTGTCATAAAGCTGTCAATCAAGCTTTGCTAATCTACAGGTGACCAGACAGGGTTTCACAGGGTCTCAACCTCAGGCACAAACAAAATGAATTGTGTAAACAACATAACAAAATGACATAAGCATTAGGTCAATCAAGGAGAACATCAAAGCCACTTGTCACCACCACAGGCTGGGCACTGCTTCCACCACAACTAGTATTCCATGTTTGAGTTATATGATAGGATAATCAGTGATTGAACAAAATACCATACCTGCCTGTTTCCACCCATTTGCATTGGAGGTCCTTAGTCTTCTGACCATGTATGAGGGAGGTATCACATTTCTTCATCAGTCCAAGCATTTCGAGGTATACCAGCAAGTACATTGCAACTCTGAAGTTGACCTCACCTTGTGACAATGCAATCTCATCAAGGGCAACCTTAAGCTATAAAAAACTTGTTTACTTTGTGAACGTATATCAAAGTTTGACGACAAAGCATTACCACAGTGGCAGCAACGGCGATGGCAACCCTTGGAACCTCCATGCTAAAGACCTTGGGGAATTGTTTTCCAACACTCTTGTCGCCACCATAGAAGAAGTCGATGACTAGTCTGGCTAACGCGGGGTGTGCAAAATTGTTCGTCCTCCCCTGTCAATATTTCACACGTGAATACCAGTCGGTTACTGCTGAGATCACCTACATCCACGTCCACACCATCCCGCAGGAATAATCCATAATCCTCCAACAATTCTGTCGCGATGTCCTTGTTTACCTCGCACCGATTCTGCATGTCGCACTGATAGCGTTGTGTAACGTACGTGCGAGCCTTTTTCCTCAGCACGGATCACCAATTCCCGAGATCCTCCCATAGCTGCGAGAGTACAGTTAGTAGGTAGGGCAATACTTAATGTGGATTTACCAATTTGCAGATATCATTGGCATACTGCGGCCACCAACCTGCATTACAAGTCAGTCATAGCGTCCTACGACATGAAAGACAATTACCATCAGGGACGAGCAATGACTGAGTACATCTCTCCTGTACTGCTTCCTTGACATACTCCAAAGTGACCTTGTTAAACTCGGCTCGGTGTGGGAAAGTGTTGATAGACGCAGCGTTACAGTGAGAGAACTGCTTCGCTCGCTCAATCATGTCGTGGACGGCCGGCTCATAGAATTGTAGTTGAGACGGATCTGCACCCTCTGTCACAGATGAAATCTGGGATCTCGGCTGGCTGGGTTCGACGTGCAAATTGGGCTGGTAGCCAGCTTCTGGTGGTTGTGTGGCTTCACGTTGGCTCGATATGTCTTGTGCTGCACTTGCCCGTGTGTTATTTGTGTTGCGCACAGCGGAGATGGATCGTTGTTGATGCCTAACGGTGGCCAGTTGTGCATTACTGGGAAGGCATGGAGCGCGGTTGCGTTGATGGTGCACAGCAGTGACATCTTCAACGCCTTGGTGTAAGTGTGTAGTATTACCTATTAGTCGACGAAAAAAAACCGGGTGAGCACCGAAGGGATATAGATATTAGTCACGTACCTTCTGAACGGGAGAGACGGGGCCCTGCAATCTCTCCCAGCTCGGATGCGTGACTGGCTGAGGCACACATTAATGAATTGTCTTGATGGTGAGTAAAACTTACCTGGAGGTTGAGAAGCCCCATGCTGCATCGTATCCAAGTCATCACCTTGAATTGCTGCTTCGGCGATCCGCTCGTCTTCACTGGGTGGTACCTCGTCTATGTCAAAGTTAGCACCCATATTGACATCATTTGATGCAAATACACTGTGCTCCATGTTAATTTCACGAGGTAATTGAGCAAAAGACGCTGTGCGCTGCAGACTGACGCAGCATGGAGGAGGTGAGTCATGGTCCGTCTCTGAGTCAATGGTCGGCTCATCGAACAGCCCAGCAATGGAGGTAAGGCCCTTCATAGATGGAAGGGTCTGGGGCGCCACTGATCCTCCATCCTGTCCTGTAAACCGAAATGATGGTATTTCTGAGAAATTTGAGGGAAGAATGACTCACCACCACCTAAGACACGCGGGGCAGCCTCTCTCACGCGAGGATTCCTCTAATGCACAGGATGCTGAGCAGAAGATGATGCTGCAGCATGAGACACCCTTGTAGGCACCTCGACCCCAGACTGAGAAGCGAGAGCGAGCTTGTGAAGATGCGAAGAACGGCGATGTGAGAAGTCCCCTTGAATCCCATGACTGGAAGAACAAACGGAGGGAGTTCGAGATGTGGGCACAGTAGAGGTTCGGAAGGCCCCCGTGCCAGAGAAGATTGAGCTAGCATGAGATAACGGAGGCAGGGATGGATTGGACAGAGCGGGAGAACGTTCCTGAGAATCAAAGCGGTCTGCATTGCTGCCCGGTACTCTGAACCCGAACTGTTGACCTGGCGCTGCCAGACTGAAAGACGGTCGAACGGCAGGCGCTTCCTGTGAACCGGTTTGCTGAGATCCGAAATGGGGTTGTGAACGCGGCCTCGAATTTGGTTGCAACTCGGTACTCAAGCTGGGTGCCATGGGATTCACCTCCAGGTCCTTGGTCGAAGCATCAAGGACAGCTAGGCGTCTCGCCTTGTGTTTCCTGGGCCCATCAATTTGAAGTCATTCGAGAGTTTGCATCTGAATTATCATGATTCTACCCCCAGTCCCTCTTCCATTGCGCGAAGACCGCCGGACCTGGGCTTCTAAACATTCTGAGCAGGGATAAGTATAGCAAGTAAAGGATCATGATGCTAGCAGGAATGAAAATTTACTGGGTGGCACCTCAGGCTCAACCTCAGCCCTCGGACGCTTCGAGTTTGGGTTCCCATCCGCCGAGTCATCGTCTTTGTCATTGTCTGGGTTGGAACTTTCCTCGTATGCTACCTTTCGTTTGGAAGGCATCATGGATTGATGAAGACAAGCAGGAATCTTTGCCCGTGTAATGTTACATTCATTTTGTATTCCAATAAGTGGAGGAATAAGCGGTATTGGATAATATAAAAAGTCACAACAACCAACACTACGGCGGAAATCTATGGGTGTCATATGCAATAGAACGCGCCAGTCATGAATAAGAAAAAAATACAGACTGGCACAAGAAGGGAAAGAGAAGAGCGTACATAGCTGCAAATTAAGGGAGATTGTTTGGTAACGAGATGCATATGAAGTTAGAATTACAGTAGAATCTATTTCTTCGTGCGGTAGCCGGATGGAGCGGTGGAGGAATATCATGCGCGAGAGTAGGGGAGAGGCCTGGGCATTGGTCACAAACGTTTTGCGTCCTGATGTTGATCATGATCGATGCTGGACAGTCGTCTTCGATTCGCACCCATGGAGTCCGAGGAAGCTGGTGATTGGGAGGGAGTGAAGCCAGATCTGCTGATCGCACGGATGGGAACAGGGCACCATATACGCGCAGGGAGACATTGTTCTCCTTGGAAGGCAGGTAATTCTGCCTCAGTAGACTCAGAGTCAGACCTGCTGGAATGCAACGAGGCTACCACCAGTGATCCAGGGGGTAACTGCACGTCATTGGGTTCCGAGGGGTGTAATATTGGAACCCAGCTGTTGTCCTGTAAACCACATAGCGCCTCGAGCAAAGAGTCAGTCATGAAATCATGGGTGAGTTGATTCTCATCGGAGACAAAACAGCCGTTTGAGATATGCATTGGGGAGACTATCCTCTCGTGGAGCTTGTTGAGGAGTGGAATCAAAGGCTGGAAGTAAGGTGCGATATGAGGGAGTATGTGGGCAGACCAGCCGAGATTCGACTGGATTATTGTCGTCTTTGTGGTGCTAGGATGAAAAGAGTTGAAATATGTATCGAAACATGAGAGATCCCCCTTGGCTTTTATTTCGTGGGGTCGGTTCAGGAGCACGCATATTCCGACTAGCACGTAGAACAGGGACTCGAGATCATGGGCTGGGCAATGTACCACTGGCTTTCCGGGCCCCACAATCACCAGTTCGGCAGCCATCCACGACCATGTTCCCTAAATCACGATTCCACAGCTGACTAACTGTACGAATGATTGTGGACTTACCGTGCAGTATAACGGATTGGTATCGATCGAAGGTCTGGCAGAGTCTACTAGTTCACCTGCCATCGGGACCTTGACCTCATGATCCTGTCCCAGTTTAGAGACTGGGACATACTGTACAGTGCTCTGAGTTGGCTCATCGCCACGAAGCAACGTAGGAACAGCGCCTTCACCGCAATCCTCGGGTTCGACCAAATCAGATCTGAGATCGGGGGTAGACGGGCGGGTAACAGACTCAGAAGCAATGGACTCGATAGGAACAGCGTAACCCCAATCAGTGAGAAGTCCACAATGGGGAATGGATGCCTTGATTTGTTGATACAGGCATTTCCGCATCTCCTCAGGGAGGACATCAAGGAACCGCATGCGGTCGTCGGATCCGTCCCATGTGGCAAGTAGGAGGTTGAATAAACTGATATCGCAATGAAGAACGCACGCTTTTTCAACCACATCCTTGTGGGCTGGAATGCACCATTCGATCAGTTAATGTACATGAATAGTAGTGAGTGAAAATAACATACTCAGAGTGTAATTGATGAATGCGACAAGGAGTTCAGGAAGGGAGTTGAATTCCAGGATCTCGAATCCGATGGGCTCTGTTATGAGTCGCGAGAGAACCTGTAGTTGATATTGACAGTGGTCCGCATTGCGACTGGCTTCCGAAAGGAGGGAACATAGTAAATGCATTGATATGTTGGTTAGAGTATCGGGACAAGTTGGATGAGGACCTTGAACCTGTTCTTTGTGTACGAGTGTCGGGACACCTACAACTCCAGCGGCACTCAAGAGCTCCAGGATATATCCTTCTGTATATTTCCATAATGGATCGATCCAGGTATCTTTAATGACGACCCCTCTTCGCGTGTGAGGCCACTTTAAGTTCACTGACTTGGAGTCACTGGTAGAATCGGCATTGTTCGACTCAAATTCCATCGAGCCAGCCCAGACGGTTGTCCCACGTCCATGCATAACATCCGAGATGAAGAGTAAGTTGTCGATGGTGACCTCCTTCGTTTCCGAGTCCCCTTTCCATGCAACCAATATGCGTTTTTTCCTGCTATCATCGAGGAGCAAAACATCGAAACCGAGCTGGGAAAAGCTGGCTGTGGCGAGAGCGATTATGATGCACAGGAATATTTCTGGATCGGTGTGAATGTCGAAGCAATGGGTTTTGAGTGAGCTGCCTCGGTCGAAAAAAGTCAAACTGACATGGGCTCCTAAAATTCAAAGGGAGGGAGTGGCATGTCTCCCATCCTGAGCATATAAAAGTACACTGGTTTTCCCAGCGACTTCCGTGTAGGAGGCTCTCTGTGTGTTGCTGCTGTTCTTGCTCTTCATCTCACCGAAGACAAGGACATCTCTCCAGTCTGAATCAGCATCATCTGGACTGAGGACCAGGTCCGGTTTTCATTTAAGATAAGACCCTGTGAAGACTTTGTTGGCCCCTTGTGCATGCCATCTCCTAAACGTCATATCAGCCATATGTTAACAAACGGTAAGAAAGACTTTGACTAGACCTGTTAGTCTTCTCTCCAGTGAGGTTCTCGACTGCTCCCAAAACGCTGTTAAAAAACATCGCCATGTTCTCTTCAGCGCCGTTTTTCCCCTTGGATTTCGGAAAATTGAGCCAGCGCTCCTCCCCGCCCCTTGTCATTCCGTAGAGCTTCTTATCCCGTAAGTCATTCAAGACGTCTGACACGATTATTACCCTCAGGTGTGAAGAACTGAATAGGACAGCATTGGGGAACAGGACTTCCAGCAGTCCCCGAGTCTCGGACTTGCTGAGGCACCAGCGGAAATCCTTTGTATCGTTGTCAACCAGGCAATCCATGTTGTGACAAAATCTGTCTGATTTACGCCTATATGCCAGCGGAACACTGGCGAGCTGTGGGGGAACCTGTGAGATCCGGACGAGTTATTGGACGCAATTACATGATGTACCCAGGCGTTGTTGCACAGTGTAGTATGTGCACGCACAGGTCGAGGCTGTCAAACGTGTCAATTTTTTGATTTGAACCAATTTAGGGAACAAGGAGCCACTGTACCTGTTTTGCACTTTCCGATTGCAATGCCAGTTCCATTGAGAAGGGAGTATGATTCTACATTATAGGTAGTAAAATTATCAATCTAAACAGATCGGTTAGTAGTTTCTTGCCCACTTGAAGTGTGATTTGGAGTCCAAAATAGTACAACTTCCAAGATGATCGATGCGAGATGGATTGATAAAACGATCACGAAAGGTAACTACTACAAATCAAGGCGATAATGCATAGTAGAACTCCTTAGACCAATACTTATTCAGCCAGAACTCTGTCAACAACTCATAACTGCTCTGACGCATCAAACGATTGTGGGCGACATCACCAAAATGCAGGATAAGGTGAGCAGGTGACTGAATCAACGAGAGAGGAATGATATCCCCTATGTGGGTACCATCTGGCCTGACTGCATGTCGCAGAAAGTGCATACCGGTCCTGGGATGAGTGTGATGTCCACGCTGAGGGATCAGATCAAAGTGCTGTACATAGGCAAGGATACAGTCAGAGTTGAGAGGACGAAATATCATTCGCAGTTGAATGATTGAATGACCTACGCACAGTGTAAGTGAGTAATAACTAATATATGTTTATGGCGACCTACCGTGCAAGCCCTGTTTTGGCCAAGAGCTGTCTGATGGGGTATTGATGACCACCGCATCGTAGAGACCATAATGGTTGTCAGCGGAAGGAGGAATTGCTCGTAACGTCTGTGGTGCATCTGGGACCTTCTCGTGGTAACACATTTGTTGGATGCGAAGCTTATACCAGATCTGCAGGCGTTCAAAAGGTAAACTGCAGACTTCATTGTGGCTTCTGGTCCCAGAAACAATGTATGGTAATGATCTCTTGACGCAGAAAAGGTATTCTTGAAGAGCGGGGCGAAAGTCAGGGAGGTCGAATGTAACGGCAGCCTCGTCTATGCTCAATCGCAGTGAGGGTTTCAGCGAAAGGTGAAAGGCGGAGGTAGCAGTAGAGAAAGTTCGGTGGGGCTGAGGGGCATTTGGAGAGTCGCCACGAGAGATGGCATCAGCCATTTTGAAGTAATCGACTTGGGCGAAAGGCGCTAGGCCCAGGTGATCGAAAAGAGAAACATCCTCCGGATCCGGCTCATGCTCATCATCCTGATCGAAAGCTCTGTCATCGTCTTCACCTGGTTCCTGGGCCCCTCCCATGTTCCTCTCCAAGTAAGTGGCCATGTTGAACTGCAAGCATTTCTCAGAACGGTTGAGATGGCAGGCAATTTGGTTATAGTAATCTTGGTTATTTCCAGCTCGAGCAGGAACTTTGATTTCCTGGACGTGTGCGTGCTCCGTAGGGTCTGCAGACCATTGCATAGTGGGGCCAGAGTGACGAATATCTGGTATGACACCTTGGAGTAATTCTAACTTTGGAATCTCCCAATTGTCCTTTCGCCCTCCAGTGCACACAATAGCGTCCTTGTGATCGTGAAACTCTTGCAAGGTGCCCAAGATCTTGAGAAGCATATCGTCAGTGAAACACGGGGCTTGGGCAAGATATTGGAATTCAGTGAGGGCTTGGATAGCCATCAGGAATCGATTGGGAACTGCACCGGCGATGACACTGACTAAGTAACGCTGTACAGCCCGGTGATCACAGCCGGTGACCTGCTTGAGCTTCGAAATACCGTCTTCGAACGACCGGTACCCGACAGTAGTTTGGATTAAAGAGAACCGAAAGTCGATCTCTTGTGCTCCTACAACAGCGATACACCATTGAGTGTCATGGTCCCAGCAAAAGCGGTGGAAGTGGTGAAGAGGTTCTACATGAAGAAAAGACGAAGGCTTAGAGAGTGGCCAGTCCCTCCAGAATGGAGCCAGAATGCCATTGAGCCCAAGTTCCCTGATCGATTTCAAGAACACCTTGTAATCAGGCGGATCCTGTTTCAAATCTGCAACCCGGATGGCGGCAAGAGTGACAGATGCTGTACGGGGAGCATGATGAAATGGATCACCAAAGTCCTTCAATCTAGCCATCGTGAAAGGGGATGCTTTGGGGCTCGTCCCGGCGAGAAGGCACTGCTCAGGGGTGTCCGCAATCCACGCCACAAGTGGAGTATAGCAATAACGAAGGTTTCCAACTGGGTCATTCATCATCACGCCAATGGAAGCGGTGATCTTCAAGGGCTGCAAAATTAAGTCCAACGTGCTGTGGAAAAGCCGATCTTGCAGTAAGCTCGGCACACAGGTGTTCTTGTGGATGAACTTGGGGATTGGGAGAAGTGCGAGGAGCATGTAGCCGTGGAGAGAGGTCTTGCCACGAATCTTAGCGTCAATGTTTGTGAGGCTGATTAGTACTGGATGTGCCATGCAGTTCCCAGTCATGACTGAAATGTTGGTCTTGTCAGAGGAGAGGACTGCACCTAAGACCGTGCTTCTGCCGGGAAGTTCATGCTAGATTGCACTTAGCATCCATGTTTCCTACAAGCAATGAAAGCCTTACTTGAATCTCCCAAGCTTCATCGCTGCTCATCCAGTCGTCGTAAATATGGCATACCTTCGCAGCAGAGGTCCAGATTTTCCGAGGGGCAAAACTTATGTATGGTGCGAGTAGGGGATGACTCAGGAGCGCTTGAAGACACTCGAGTGGTTGCCGGTAGAACACTCGGACAGAGTTCTTCGTCCGGCCCTCGGGCTTGATAGTCTCGCAAAGCCAAGCAGGTCCTGACGGTAACGTTTCGGTGCGGGTTCGCAGTTGCTTTCCTGTCCGAAAGGAGAGGGGTACACATTTGAGCTGGAATGCAGTTAAAACCCAATCTTTGTAGCTGGGTTGAGATCATATGTACAATATCAAGCATGAGTAATGAATCAATGGCGGAGAGGCTGAGATGTGAGCGAAGAAGCCAGGAGGTGAGCTGCCATTCTTCTCGGGATGTGAATGGGAAATAGAGGTTTTCTTGCCTCTCGGCAGCATGTTTATCCTGCCTGAAGTTATCTATGAAGGATTTTCCACTGGGGAATGCCTCGCTGCAACCCTCGTATATGTCTACGAATGTTTTCGGTGAACCTTGGCTCATTTCTGTTTCATTTTCGGCATTCATTGCAACATCCGGGCCTGTGAAATCTGGAAGTTCCTGGTCATAGAGGTATGAATCTGGATCATTATGAGCCAGAGCGTCCCCCAAGTCGGGAATATCGCCGTCAGCGGAATCAGATACTGCGTGAGATGGGTTGACCGAAGTGGGAGTCCCTGCAACAGGTGGAATTTGAGAGGGATGATGGGCCTGATGGAGGGTGCATGTAACTTCCTCATACCAGGTAGGCCCGCACGATCCCATTGGCTGATTCATGTGCTGCAAAACATTTGTCTCTGAACAGAACTTTTTACCGCACCGGGGACAGCTGATAGTCTTGGGCTTACCGCGATTTGTTTTGGCTCTGGGCATCGCAGATTGAAGATGGGCCGGCGAGCCAAAGTATGTACTTACTCACAGTTTGCTTTGCCTAATTTGATGAGAAGGTCTGTACTTCAGGTTTACTTATTTGGTGCAAAAAAATTTACTCATTGGAAGGACCCTTAATTCCCTTTTGCACCAACCAATCCTTCAATCACAGCTCAAATTGACAAGGATGTCGATGGCCTACGATGAGTTGTCAAACCGTAAGCATCACACTCTCGAAGTGTCACATCATGCGGACAAGTCGGGTCCAATCTCTCAGCGGCCACGAGTACAGACAAAGACAGGGAGATGAATGTTTCCGAGGACAAGTTGGTTCAACCCAATCCAGACTCATCCACAACACAAGAACCCCAGTCGACACTAAATGGACGCTAGTGCTGTAGGGTAACCTGGGTAAGTATAGTGTAGCACAGCCTGTGGACATACCGACAAGGACGATGACCAAGTTCCCAGCAACTCGACCTAACAAACAGGACGGCAGACCTGCAAACAGCACCCGCTTGCATGTGGTGATCAAAGTGCACCGGATCATCGCCTTGAAGTGCTGTGCAATCCGTCATGCTTGCGTGCAAGGCCCAGGATGACCGAAGCGCCCCTCAGGCAACCCCGTTTCTGCCTGATGATCCGCGTCTGGGGCAATACTCCCATCGGCATCCATGCAAAACGCAAATTTTCAGAGATATTGCTGCTGATCACCAAGGCTCTCGGGATGCCAGGATGTGTCAAGACACTGCTTCCCACTGTCCATGGAGGTAACTGGTCTCTGTTCTCACCCGCCATCTGTTCCTGGCCAAGGATATGGATATTTTCAAATGTCAATCTTTTTCTGATATTACAATCTAGATCTCTTGCGCGCAAACCTGTCCTATGAGTGTGACTCGGCTGAATAGGCCACTGATCTTCAAGATCGTCATCATTGTCTGCACCCTCTATCTCTTTCCGGCCACCATCTCCAAGCCAGGCTGTATGCTATCAGAAGCCGTCAAGAGAGGATCAGCATCAAGGATATTTCCCTCAAAACCGGGGACAAGATCCATTCCACCAGCGGGTGCGTGTTCCGCATGATATGGCCGACTTGATATGCTCTTAGATGGCATGGAAAGCAGACGACATGATTCAAGCACCGCAGAACCACCTCATGCTCAAGGTGCTCGAGACGACTTCTGAGTATGATGATGCAATCAGTGCGTGCTTCGAGAACCCTCCCCATGGCTGCTTTGTCTGGGTGCATTTCCCCCACTGGCGCTGCAACCAGTAATACCAATTTCATCGTGTCGTCTGCGCCATCTGACCTCATTGCCGCAAAGATCACCCCCAGACAAGTGACCAACGGGGTGATCGTCCCAGATGCCCTGGACAAGCCTCAGACACTGTATTCTTGTCGAAGTAACAGCAGGGACCATGGATTTTTCGCTGTGATTTTACTTTATATCCATATCTTGTCGAAATCTAACTATTCTCGACCTTTCAATGCCTACCCTGAGTGCGAAATGTGATTGCATACCACTTGTCGAGTCTTACTTACATAAGTATCTACATCACATTGAAGTCCGACGTCGATACTTAGCATTTCCCACATGGTGCCTTGTCGACTACCATGCTGACAGTTTTTCCCCCGACTAAACCCTCTGTTGATGAACCGTCACTGTCGTTGTCATTCCATAGCAATGGACGCCCCCCCAAATCAACCACAGATCAGCAGAGCACTTCCATCAGACTCTTTCTTTCACCTGGCCCCGTTTGCGTCGCACCCTCATCCACATACCATCACGCCTTTGTACTTCACCCAGCCGGGCCCTCAAGCTTCTCATTCGCCCAATTTGCACAATTCAACCAGGAATGATGATGATTGGCAAGATAGCGAGCTACCAGCTGGCTCTGAATGGCTGGTGAGTCCAATCGGCTCTGATATAATGTGATCGTCGCAGGTATAAGGCTTATTTTCTTGGACAAGTCACAAAGTGCAGAGTCGGATATCATTGTCCCACCCCCTGGAAACAGCACTGAAGCCCATCTACTACTGGAAGCAGCTCGTGCCGACCAGGAAGTGCGGCTCACATGCAGAAACCTTGCATTGCAGATTATTCACCGTAATACCCTTGCACTTCAATACAACTGCTTGTTGTTGGACAAAGTCCAGGAAGATTTGCAAACCGCTGACCGATTCATTGGCCACGTTCGCTTTGTAATTCACAAGAGTGGTCTACCGGTCACAGCCGAATATGCGATGCAGGCAGCTTCTTCTGCCGTGCACGGTACATTCCATTCATCCAGCATGGTATTTCAACTAACATGCACTGTATTGACGATTAGACAGGACAAGTTCACCCCCCGATTATCCCAATTTCGTGCCTGTACTCAATGTAAAATTAGATTAGTAGTATTCTAGTATTAGTACAGACCAGGACAGTTGTATTTGCATAGTGCTCAAATGATACAGTGTTTGCCCAGGGCCCGACAGGCAGTAACCGACCAGGGCTCTGGCAATATCTGCCAATTCGGCTAATCATAAGGATCAGTTTGCTGATGATAGATGGTGTTTGGAAGCCTCAGCAACTCTAGACGTCGTCGCTGCTGTAGCCATTCAGGAATACCTCTTTAGGATCCAGGAACACGCAACTTGACCTGCTGGTCCAGCATTACTTGTTCACTTCAGGTCGAAGTGTAACAGTCGGCTCAACCACTCATTCCCTCTCACTTTAGAAGCTATAAAAACAGTAAGGACAGTATAATATGATATATTTGAGCCTTTCTGGCTGCTTGAAGTATAGTATTAAAGTGTATATATAGCTATATATATGGAAATGAACAAAAAAACAAAAAAGCGTCCAAATATTTAATCAGTAGGATCAATGTCTCCAAAAATTGAATAAAAAGCAGTTTACATGTATGTGAATCATTTCCTAGCAGCTCGGATTCACCAAGGGTGCTTCCTCTATGATATAGGAGTAGATAATCCTCCTACCCCTGAATTCCAAAAAAGTGGCTTGCAATTTTGATTGACCAGGTAGATGTGCTCTAAATAATTATTTATATGTACCTTACAGATGTATCTACAATATACTAGTAGTTCAGACAACAGAGAGCTTTCCCTGGGATGGCAGGAGAAGATATGTGTATTATTCATATATACTGTGAAGCTATCTAGGGACCTGTATTATATATGGTACACTATGCCTGCATGTTTATGAAAGGATCTATTGATAATTGAATGCAGGAGATTATAAATGACATAGAAGATGCATGGGAAGATAATCTGGAATTTAGGAGAATTGCAAAAACATACCAGGAATATACAAATATGGTGGAAGGAGTATACTAGGAATGGATGGGGAGCTATCTGGCATCATTGGGAACTATCCTACCACTTGTGCCTAACATTAAATGTTATCAAAGCATTCAAAAAGCAAAAACACCCAGAGTACTACACTAGCTTACACCAAATAGCTCAATTGAGTCATATAGGATCTATTCACATCATTTCACTTTTTGAACACTTTGACACCATTAAATGGCTAGGCACAAATGGTAGGACAGTTCCCAATGATGCCAGATAGCTTCCCATCCATTCCTAGTATACTCCTTCCACCATATTTGTATGTTCCTGGTATGTTTTTGCAATTCTCCTAAGTTCCAGATTATCTTCCCACACATCTTCTATGTCATTAGTGGTATTCACGATGGCTGTTTTGGGACTATTCTGGGCTATGCTCGGGCCTATTATCTGCTGGAAAAACATGTTGTTGGTTGCAAGTAGTCAGCAGAGTTCGAAAAAATGCCTGCCCTTTGCCCCCCTCCTCGACGCTCTACTAGGTTGCAAGCTTGAACGAACAGACTATTCTTGATGGCCGGAAAAGCTTGGAAAAGTGCCCTCACCCCCATTGTGCCTGAATCAACACCTCCAGCAGCTCAAAGAGGAGGAGCACCGAAGAAACAGCGTGGAAGAGGCAGCAAAATGGCATCTGCACCCGCATCTGCACCATCCACATCCACAGTCGCATTGGCCCCTGCACCTATCCTCACACCCACTCAAAAGACACCGGTTGTCAATATATCTTGGGAAGGAAGACATACAGATACCCTTGTTGTCTGAATCACCTCTCATGCTGCTGATTGGCACATTTTGTTCCATGATCATTCATCATCTTCATCAACATACAAGTTCTCCCCCAATGATAGGCCATCTGGAAAAAACAAAAAGGATGTTGCAGCCACGATCGCAAAGCATATCTTTGAAAGCGATCCTGAACATTCCAGCGCCTATGCAGAGGACCCTGGAAGATATGTCACTTCCGTGACCAACTGGTTGAGCGCGTAAGTATTGTGATTACTGGTTCTAGCATTGGCATAGTGTACTAATCTACTTTCAGGCTCAAGACCAAGTACCGCGAACAATGCACATGATTCAAAAGTACCGGGAGTGGAATTATCCCTCAGGCTGATGGCAATGGGAACAGGCCACAAAACTTGCTAGGTATGCGTTCATCCAAGTCCACCACATCTCTATTTAATCTTATGAACCTGTATCTACTAGATGATGTACTCCATGCATTCCCATACTACAATGAACTCAACGTGATTTGGCACAGCATCCCATCGTTTGATAGTCAGCTTGTTTCATCAAAACCGAATGTCAATCATGTGCAAAGCCTACTCCGGATTGTCAAGAAGAAACCCTGTGCTGGTGCGGGTGATGAAGGGTGGGATGATGAGATGGAGGAAGATGGTAACCCTGAGGCCTCAGCGGCCCCCAAAGTGCAGGCTGTTTCTCTTTCCATGGATGGTATGGAGGAGGAGGATGAAGACGTTGATATACCAGTGCCAGCGGCTGGCACCAATGATGTTGATCAGGATATGGACGATGCTATTCAGGTATGTTCCATCTTTGTTACACACTGATATTATAATGCCAGTTTTGTCAGGGACCTGGTGTTGGTCCTGCGCAAGCCTCGAATGCCCCCGATCTCATTCCATTTACGCTCACAGCTAAAGGCAAGATGCCATCACAGGAAGGGCGCAGCGCATTCACGAGATACAGTCCATATTGATGACCACCTGCCTCTACAGCCTCCAATGAATCAAGCGTAAAGTCCAGTGTTGATTGTGCCAGCACAAGCAAGGTCTCCACCAGGATAACGTCTGCATCAGATCTGGTTGCAGTTAGGCTCCAGGAGTTGGACAAGCAAAGTGAGGCTTTGGTCAATGACAGTCCAAATAGCGGTGGTACCCGTGCTGCACTGCAATACAACTATGCCATCTGCAAGCAGGAGCTGGATAACCAACGCGAGGACCATATCACCAAACTGGTGAATGCTGAAGCTGAGTTCAATCGGGAGAGACGCCTCAAGCAACTCGACATTGAACTCAAGGAGCATGAGGAGCGCTCATACCTCTGCCAGATTGAGTTGCTCCACCTCCAGATCCAGTATCAGCAGTCTACCCAGGCTGGCCCTGCTACCACTTCTGTGGTGGCTGCTGATGCAGTGTTACCTCCTTCGACCTGAGCCTTCTCATCTGCTAGTGCGTCGGTCATACCCGCTCCCAATGCCTTCCATGTCCCTCCACCTCCCATGTCGTTTTTATCTAGTTCGTCTCATTATGAACTTTTCCCATCGGACAACCAATCATCTGCTGCCAATGTATGATTTTCATTCTTCAAACACGCAGTGTGTCTCTTTGTGTGTTGTAATGTGTTTTTTTCTACTGATCCAGGTATTAAGAATGTTTTTTTACCAATATGATCGCTTTGTATCACTCCTGCCTCTCATTAACAACATACTGATCCAAACCAAGTACCTCAAACAGTTCTTGCATTAGGTCCATATGAAAGCACTGCCCAGCCATCCCTGCAGGAATGTCCACCACCATGGGGTCCTGGCATGCACGGTCGATATCATGGGCCTCATTCCATGCCCAGTTTGAGGACGACTCCTTGCCCAACATCTCCTCGAACCTGATGATCATATTGTGTAGTATAATGCAGCACTGAACCCAGTGCACTGCGTACTTTAGGTCGTCTTGTGACCTGATATGCAAATGCAGTTCACAGAGAGACTGAAACCTGCCCTTGAGTGCCACAAATGCATGTTCCACGCATACATGAACCTGTTTAAATGGCCTGTTCACACCGGTGATGCTACTAACTGATGCTACTCACTTTTGACAGGTGACGGTTGTAGGTCTTTTGTGGCCTCAACAATGGTGCTGTTCATGTCGCTTTAAAGAGCATGACACACCACGATTTTGTAGGGTAAGCACTATCAGCCCAGATCCAGTGGCCTTCAGGTATCAGCCCCTCTGGATCCTTCGCCATTTCTGTGCCCTGGAATGCGTAGGCATCATGCATGCTTCCTGGGTGGCCCAAACCATAATCAACCACCAGCAAATTGTGTGGCATCACGGTGAGCTATGATATCTCAGCAATCAGGCACTGGACCAAGGTATGTGATCCATACCTGACAATTCAACGAATAACATGACTTCCTATCATAGAATGTTTCACCGTAAAGTGCCGGTTTCTCAAAGAGGTTTAAAGTTGATCCATCCATCGCAAAAATCCCCCCAATCCAAGCCATACACGATTTTACCTTGACAAACCTACATGCTAATTCTGCGTCCACAGAGAATTCCTTGGGCACAAACACGAACTCGTCATGTTGATCAACAAGAGCAATCATGGTTCAGTCAGTGCAATTCACAACTGAACCCATGCTAATCCCTGCCCACTGGGCCACATCCTCTATTGAGATCACATTTCCGTAGTGTCCAGCACGATTCAAGAAGATCACGAGTTGGATTGCAATTGGAAGTTATGGGTTGTTCAATTCAGATTTGAAGATTGGGTGGTTGCTAATACGATCCAGGATCTGATCAAAGATTTCTGGATCGACCCACAGTTTCTTGCGGAATAGGTGTGGTTGGAACTCAGCAAAATGGGTGAGGAGGTGGAGTTGGGATGCACGCATTGGAGGCTCAGCGATACGGTTCAAAACACATGCGCGTTCAACCTCATCACAAAGTGCTTGAATTGCACTGAGAAGCTTCTTGGTAATGCACATCTTTCGCTTCAATTGAGTTGAGTGAATGATCTGACCCAAAGCTGCTCTCAGAGTCAATATCGGAGGGGGATGGGGATACAGGGCTGGGGGGGGGGGGTATGAAAATGAAATCCAGGCTGTCCTCGTCATCTGAATTGTCCTCGCCCTCGTCCTCTTGTGCTCGGCACTGTAAGTTCTCCAGTTTTCGTGTGAACACTCTAAATTCTAAGTCATTAATTTTCTGTAGCAGTTTAATCTTCTCAGATACACGGGGCATGGTGGGGCAGTAGAAGGAAATGGTTTATTGATAGCAATCAGCTTGTTACTTGTTATCTGTACTACATCTCTGATGCCAATTTCTTGAGCCTACTTAGTCGTGTGCAACAGTATACCATTCACATGACCAGGAGTCATCGGCCTGGTGTTCAGCATGCACTCGGCATGATCTGAGTTCCAATTGTGCTTCAATGTCATAGCCTCTCTGGATACAGATAATAGGCCAAGCATAGCCCCAGAATAGTCCTAAAATAGCCATCGTGAATACCACTATTTATGATCTCCTGCATTCAATTATCAATAGATCCTTTTGTAAAATAAATATAAAATAGAGTCAGAACAGACCAGAACGGGTAGAGTAGGATCACAAGATGATGCATAAAGAGAGTATTGCCAAGAAGGCAGTGTCTGTCTGAGGCAGAGTAAGTAGAAAGGGGAAATAGAGTCTGTGTACTGCTTTAGAAGACGGTGTCCATTGCCTCCATGGTAAGGCTGTTCCCCATGGTGTTGTAATGATTGAAGCTGAATAGCTCACCCCACTGGCTTTGAGATATCTCCATGTCTAACTGGAAGTCTGTCCACAAGTCCCATGATGTGAATGGTGGAAAAGATAGGGGTCTTCCCATTCTGTAACACAAGGAATGATAATGTCAAAGGACATGCATGTATGCATTTTATACATAATGTGTGAAAAAAAAAGTGCAGAAAGATGTTATTTGGGGATATGGCCAGAGTTTTTTGAAGTATAGTACATATATCATAAATAAGGCAAATTCCCACACTTGATTCATAAACAGGACAAATAATGCCACTATTTTTTATACTATCCATAGTATATATGTAAGTCACCCATCTCTCTCTTTTTCTTTTTCTCATACACTTTGTTCTTAGGCTATAGCCATGGAATTTACCCCAGGGTGAAGTTGTCATGATCACTTTAGATACTCATAGCCATATACTGGACAGCCATAGCTACCCATAATCACCCTATGGGGCTATAGCCATGGAATTTACATACAAGGGTAAACCATGGGTAACCAAGGATCATAATCTGTAGATACTCATAGCCACATACACATTGGACAGCCATAGTCACTCATAGCCACCTAGTTAACCCATGGAATTTCTCAAGGGTGAAGTTGTTGTTACTTTCAGGAGCTAATACAGCTGTAACCATGGTAACCAAGGGATCATGATCACTTTAGACACTCATAGCCACACATTGGACAGCCATAGCCACTCATGGCCACCCATAGCCATGGAATTTATGAGGGTAAAAGTTGTCACTTTGGACTAAATATTGCCATAACCATGGTATCAAGGGCCATGATGACTTTTAGCCACCCATAGCCACACATGGACAGCCATAGCCACTCATGGCCACCCATAGCCAACCTTATGGGCTATAGCCATGGAATGTATGAGGGTGAAGTTGTCACTTTGGACTAATATTGCCATAACCATGGTATCGAGGGCCCATGATGACTTTTAGCCACTCATAGCCACACATGGATGATCATAGCCACCTATAGCCACCCATAGCCATGGAATTCACGACGAAAAGTGGCGCCCCACATGGATTCCCCCGGGTAAGATATATAGGTTATATTCAGACAGGGATAGGGGCAGGGATCAATAGGGGCAGGGACAGGGATGGTTTCCAGTACCCTAGACCATGAAATATACGGATAGGATATTTATTACATCACCATTCTTCTCACCATCAAATTTCCTTTCTAATGGTGTCATTTTCAACCTATTTCCATTTTTGGATGTTTATATAATTCTATTACTAATCACCATTCTTCTCACCATCAAATTTCCTTTCTAATCATGTTACTTTCATCCTATTTCCTTTTTAGGTGTCTTATAATTCTATTACATCTCCATTCTTCCCACCATCATTTTTCCTTTCTAATCCTCTCACTTACAT
>QGOI01006969.1:0-79841 GCA_003313885.1 Boletus sp. MG55 | reverse complement strand
TGCCCGCATCCGGGAGTTGGCAAGTTCTCCTCCGATCATGGTCGACGCTGCAAGTGCAAGTACAGTGCAGCCAGTTTCTGCACCACAATGGCACGAGATAGAAGACGACTTGGAGGCCTTGGACATCGATTTGAGTCAAGTGCCCATGTCTTTCCACAATTTCGGTTTACCTCCCTCGTTTCCTCCGCCTCCTTCCAAAGCCGACGTACCTTTTGGCCACCTGGACGATCTCCCTCTGCACTATGGAGAGGGAGGTGACATCCTAGTTTCTCTTCCTATCTCTGGACCACCGAGACCTTCGCTCGAAGCCTCTCCGAGCGCACCTCCCACCGATGACCCTGGTCTAGAGCCCTCTGCGCCTTCCTTGGAAGGCGAAGATTATTTATTCCAAGATTGGGACGAGGCTTCCTCTTACATCCCCGAGGATCCTCCCTCGGCGGATCTGGACTCTACTCCTGCCTGCGCGAAAGAATCAACCGCATCTCCAACCACGTCGCGCGTTCCCATCCCTTCTATACGGGAGTTTGCCACCAGGGATGGCATACTCCCTCAATATTATCCCTGAGATTTTATTGGCTAGGGGGACATTCTGAAGGACTTGCGCACTCATGTACAAGTACCGTATGACAAATATATCACTAATTGCGGATTGTACCCCGCTGTGTCATTGACATGGGTTAGATTTTTTCTCACTCATAAGTCACGTGAGATGCTCGATCGTGATATATTTATATTGTGGTCTAAGCTAAGTTGCGGTCAAGGCTGTCATGGGGAAGTCTCAAAAGAAACGGTCGATGCGCAGGCACAACCCGATGAGGGTTCCCGATTCACATTTACCTCAAGGTCTTGCGTCCGCCGAGTCTGCTTCCACAAAAAAACAGGCCATCCTGCCAATCATTCAAAAGGTAAGTCTCTCGCATCCAATAGATTCTTCATCTGGTTCAGTAACGCGGCTCAGATGGAGAGTCCTGACGGATCTGAACGCAAATGGGCTTGTGTCGCGGTGTCTAATCTCATACAAAATGATCCATCCACCCGGAGGTTGCTGCAAGGCAAAAATGTAGTGGGAGCCTTGATCACGCGGTTGTCGGACAGTGAAGAGGAGGTCTGGATCGAGGCTGCTGGTGCCCTACGGTCTGTAAGATCGAGCCTCTTTGGGCGATCGTTGACCCAACTCTAGAAATCTTTGTGTCGATGGGGGGTATGACATTTGCGCAGAGATGTACAACAAGAACATCCTTGCACCACTAAAGTCGTTTGTGCCAAAGGTATGCGCGTGTTGTCGTTCGCCCATATCCACCTGATTGGTTTTCTCGCACAAGATATCCACGATACTTGCTCAATTTCTGGAATCCCCAAGAAATGCCTCGGAAAATGCGAAAAAGGTGGTGTACGAGTTTGCTGACAATGTGATTACCATTCTGTGGTGTTTGTCGTGAGTATTTTGGCTCCTTCCGACGTGTTCTCTTTGTCTGAGGACGATCAGGGAGACTTCCAACAAGGCTCTCAATGCCATCAACCAGATCAACCTAGTTCCGTTTTTAATGTCCTTCTTGTCCTCACGCGACAAACTGCCTATATCCACCGTAGTTGCAGCAGGTAGTTCTATCACCGCTTCTTCACTTTCCGCTTGACCAACTGGTTTCATGTAGCCCAAAGTCTATATGTTCTCACAGACGACAATCAGACAGCAATGGACGAAGTCCGTTGCCACGCTGCCTATAGTTCATGTCTGTTGGACATCGTGCGATGCGACGAACATGATCCCAAAGGAAAATCAAAAGATCTCGCCGGAGATCGTTTCGAGACTCTCAAAGTCCTGTGTTGCGGTGAGATCCTTCGCGTCCAGATGTAAGGTATCATAGCTCAAGCTGGATGCTAGGGATCATGAGCAATGTATCACCACTGCCGCCACCTAGTGCTGCCTCCACCATCGACGTGAATAATGATCTTTTGCTTCCTGTTCTCCGACCTGTCATTTCATCAGTGTCCTTGGATGAAGTGGCGCAACAAGTTCAAGAGCTTGTAGCACGACAGGTTAGTTATGTTGTAAAACCCTGTATTATCTCTGAATGTTCGCCCAAGGCAAACGAACCGCCATCCATCGAAAAATTATCTTTGAAAAATACACCAAAGTCGGATCACAAGTCGCAGACTGAGCTAGACCTGGAGCGGTTAGAAAACAAACTCAGGACGCTCCAGCTCGCGCTTGAGATCTTGACAGGAGTATGCGCGACTCTGCCGGACCCAATCCCGGGCATGTCGACCGACGAGAATGACGAGAATGATGAAGACCTGGAAGGTATGAGCATCTCGATTCCCATTCGATAATTGAACGACCTTTTCAGACAAGGACGTGGAAATGGACGATGACGTGACAGAGGGCATGCCGCGGGACGAAAACATAAATCCACGTGAAGATACTAGACGGTCGTCTACGGCTCTCCTGCCCGAGCTAGTACGACCACTCTTGACTTTGATTCAACCAACATTCCTTTCTTTCTCGCCCCCATCCAGCCCATCAATTCACCCCCCGGCAACCTCTGCGCTCGGTGCCATCCACGTGAGCGCTTTCGAATGTCTCAACAATATTTTCCTTTCACTTTCGGCTTCCCCGAATGCGGAGCTCGCTGCGGATGCAGCTGCCGGCCGTGGAGTTTGGTCCGAGATATGGGCAGCATTATCCAACGTTGGACTCGACATCGCTCCAGGACAGGAACTCAAGCGAGATATTTGGGAGATTGCTGTTGGGGTCCTCTGGGGCATCGGCAACATCTGGAAGGGAAAATTAGTGAGCGTTCCGGTTCGACGCACCCTCGTCGTTCTCAACCATCATGCAGGTTCCGGTCGATCAGCAAGCCCAGATCTTGATGAACGTCTGTGACTCGAGCAAGGAAGCCCGGGTGCAGGTGAAATGTATCGGTACGCTAGAGTGCCTGGCACAACACCCCGATTCCATAGAGGCAAATCAAGTACGTCATTTTTGTTCCTGTCCACCGAATCGTCCGATTCACGTCTTGTCCATAGGTGATATCCAGCTATCTATTATCCATCTTGCCGACCGCGACCACGCCTCCAAGTAAAGGCACTGAACCGCTCCTCCAGGCAGTCTCTGCTCTGATCGATATCTATTCAGACGAGAGCCTCTCGTACGACATCAACTTTAGGAACGGTCGGTTTCTGGATTGCCTCGCGGAGAGCGTCGATGGGGTGAGGAAGGCGGTGAGAGCGATCGATCGTCAAAAGGAACGAGATCTGAAGCTGAGAGGAGAAGAAGTGCGAGACAACCTAGTCGCATTTATAGAGTACCGAAGGGCGCTGTGATCCAACAGTATCGTGAAAGAATCTTCCGTGTTCGTTCTTGGACTCGTACTAAAAGCAGAAAGCACGGGTGAGGATTTCAGAATGTGATGTGAGGGTATGTACGCGATGAGGCAGAGTGTCGTATAAGCGGGGAGTGAGCAGATTGAAACCTCGTGATCACCGTCTGGATGGCGCACGCCCCTTCAAGTATGGGGTTGCGCTCTGCAGGGACAGGCTTCTATGCCACGCCACTGGCAGCAACCAGAAGGCGACTGCGGTTTGCGTGAGCTTCAGCTCATCCACTGTTCCGATATTTTTCCTGTCCTGCGACGGCCACTCTGGCTGGGCAGGTCACAACGTTCAAGTTGTCGCATTCAACACGATACACGGAAGACAAATAACTACACGACACTACAGCAATATTCAACTGGTCAGCGCTCAGTTTTCTATGATTTATCCAATGGTTGAACTTCCGCCCAAACATGAAATGATCCGGGTAGATGCTAAGCTGGTATGATTGGTACAGTTTTCGAAAATCAGTCGTCCGGGATGACGTGAGTACTCTAACCAAAGTATGAAATAGTCAACTCCATGAAAGACCTGATGCACTTCGAAAGAAATGACACACCTTGTTGCTGTCAAACGGATTCATGCCCGCAGCTACTCGGCTGCCTGCAATCAAAGCACTCCAGTCAATAATGTCCCATTTGTGAGTGCCTGCAAACTTCTGCTCTTGATGGATGGACCTCGCAGTGATCATACGTTGGTGAGCTGTATCCACTGCTGGCATCGGACAGTTGAGTTCAGCGGTGAGGCGACGAATGTGCCTGATCAAGGACTCCATCAGCATTGGGCAATGAAGTGGAGAAGACCACGACTAACACCGAATCTTTAATTCCTCCGTCGATAGCAAAGCCGTTGGAGCCGTCGAAGCGATCATTTACCATGCGCTCACCGTATGCAATCAATCTAAGTCCTTCCCTAAATCAAGGAGACCAAGTTTCAAAGGAACTCAATGCCTACCCGGGAGCAGGCATGATATCTACATTGCCAAATCAGACATCGTAGCAGAGCCCTCAACGGACATACCTTTGACGAGGTTATACACGGTGTGGGCCCCGATTCCCGATTTTTCGCCGAGAGTGAGTGTCTCAGCGAGCAGCTCGTTAGCACCCATGATCATTCCATTGCCGATCAGTTTGAGAGTGTACGCTGAAGGACCTTTGTGATGAGGAAGTAACAGCAAGAGATTGCGGTGACCCACCTTGCTCGATATTGCCGCCAAGGTCGATGACCTTCCTGCCCACGCCAGGGACGGTGAGATATGCGACCTCTTTCTTGGATCGGTAGTCACCACTCATTGCAATCACGAGTGTCCCGGCATCCGCTCCCATGGGAGGTCCAAAGACCGGAGATGCCACAAATCTACAGTGAACAAAACTGGAGATAAGTCTGTCGATATCCCCTGAAAATTTCTCATCAGCATATCTAGCTGTGTTCAAGGAGGATACGTGCCAGCGAGCGCAGGGTAGATCTTTCGCGAGTCAGATGGTTGAAAATGAAGAGATCTGACATAGACTCACCGTGCTGGTATCGACGAAAATCTTTGCTTTGCTGGGTGATTTTTCCTGTGAGTGGTGATATGATACCGCCCTGTTTATCTGTGAAGTAAACGAGATATACCGAAAGAGCCTTTGCGAACTCGTTGTATACGCTCTGCACGGCAGCATCGTTGGCAAGATTGGTAAAGATAACATCACACTCGGTAGCTAGTTGAGCTGGGCTTGAAGCGACTTTGGCAACCGATGAGCCGACCTCGTCGACAAGTTTCTGTGCCTTGGACAAGGTGCGGTTATATAGCAGGACGGGGGTCGCGTTTGATTGCGATTGGCGAGATGTGGCAATGTTACGTGCCATGAAATACCCCATGGCACCGAGGCCATACCATCCGATCTTGAGGGGATGAGAGCCTGGGGTGGCGGGGCGGGAGAAGGGAACTTCGTCAGAAGGCATGATCTGAGAGGACGTCGAAATGTCTATCATGCGGGGGTCCGATATATAATAGAAGGGGGGCTAAATCTGGGCGTGTGCATTGTGAAAAGATAAACACTCACAGAGGTATCCGCGTTCGCAGGGTGCTGGGCACTGGGCCCTGCCAGCATGGACTGCGTGGCGTCACATCATTTAAATCCGGATCGACACTCCATACGATCATGTGACGCGACAGCGTGAATCACGTGACCCATCGACTCGCAACCTCCGCTGGTCACCGAGTCGACGCCAACGGGTGCAAGGCAATCAAACCGTCACGTTGGCCTTGACAGTCTGGTCTGTCGGGCATCCAACCACCATCATGCAGCAGCAGCAGCCCTACCCCATCGAGCAGAAGGGCACTTTACTTCCAGGCCAGACAATCTCGGTGAACAAATACACTGTCCAGGTGGAGAGGTACCTCAGCCAAGGTCTTCGAGTCTCGCCTTGTTGTCCCAATGTATGAACACTTTTCTTCAGGTGGCTTTTCCCATGTCTATCTCGTGAGGACCCCGACACCTGTGTATAACACGACCCATCATGTCCTTAAGCGCATTGCCGTGCCAAACGAAGCATTGCTCACAGCGGTCAAGAAAGAAGTCGATATCATGGTACGCAGTATGATCGTCAACCGCGTGTTGTCGCCTCACACCATCATATCAGAGGATTCTGAAGGGCCATCCCAACATCGTTCACCTCATCGACGCCGCATGGCATAGAATGTCCAATGGCCAGTACGAAGTTTTCATTCTCATGGAATTTTGTCCAGGTACCTAGTGTCCTGTTTTTCCCATAGAGGTCTCATTTCGACAAACTCTAGGCGGAGGCATCATCGATATGATGAACAGGCGTCTCAGGGAACGTCTCACAGAAGCAGAAATTCTGCAGATCTTTGTCGACGTCCTTGAAGGAGTCGCGGCCATGCACAACCTACGACCAACATTACTCCATCGCGACCTCAAAGTAGAAAACATCCTCCAGTCATCTAGTACTTCCTTCAAGTTGTGCGATTTCGGATCGGCGACGCCAGTTGCACCCCGGCCTCCATCTTCAACACAAGAGATCAGGGCAGTTGAGGCTGATCTTAATCGCCATACAACTCTTCAGTATAGGCCTCCGGAGATGATCGATCCGTATCTACGCCGTCCTATTGATGAAAAATCAGATGTGTGGGCTTTGGGTGTATTGCTCTACAAGCTCTGCTACTACACAACTCCGTTTGAAGAGCATGGTCCCTTGGCCATCTTGAATGTACAGTACCGGATTCCACCATATCCCGTATACTCTCCACAACTGAATGGCTTGATCGGTACGTTGACCCCTTCACGCGTCTTGCCCTGTCTCATTTGTCCGTGTAATGTAGTATCGACGCTCCGTGAGCATGGCACCCAGCGCCCATCCGTGTTTGAGCTCCTTGCTCAAGTTCATCGCATGCGCGGCACCAAATCACGCTTCACGTATCATATTGTACCACAGCAGCCTCTCTCGCCGCGAACCCTCCAGTCCCAAACTGCCACTCCACTTGACAATTTGGTGTCGTACCGTCCGTCGTCCTCGACCACGACGCAACGTCCCTCACCAGCGAAAAATACCGGTATCCAAGCAAGAGACAAAGTACTAGAAGCTATCGCCCCGATGCGACGCGGACGTCCGTCTTCCTCTCAACAACAGGACCCTGTTTTGCCAGAAATATCGAAACCACCTAGTCCGCCAAAGATACCGGCGGAAGCAACGAAGCCCAAAAAGGTCGATTTGTTGGACGACCACTTTGGTGAGGAGGAAGACAATGCGTGGAAAGCCATGAAGAGCAGTGCACCGAGTGGTGGCGATATTAAGCCCCCCGGTTCTAGTATTGCCGCGATGTCAGCGTGGAAGTCAAAGGATGCCGCGCGGGGTGATTTGGCTGCTACCTGGAGTGTTGAATCGCTTACCTCAAAAGTAACCGATGGCGACGTGCTCCCACCTAGCACTACCTTTGGGGATAACTTTGCGGAGAGCCTATGGCAAGCATACGATGGTAACAGGCCAGGCTCCAGTACAACTCCATCTACCTCCGCTGAGAAGACGGGTCCGTCGAAGATCGTACCTCCTCTAGAGGGGTCGCGAACCACGAAGCTTGTCATTACCAAAGGGAAGGATGCTTTTGAGGGTTTGGGCCTGTCATCTTCCACACACCCCGCTCCAACTCTAGGTGAAGCACGCAAGCTGAGGACTGGACTGGCGGTGGTAAATACCTACAACCGTCCCACTATCGCACATAGTCCCTCGTCGACAGCAACAAAGCAAAAGCCTACCGCCGCTAGCATAAAGCCGTCGCCTTCACCTCGCCCGTTACTCCCAGACGCGAGCTCGTCGTGGAAGACTAGTTCTGCTATGCAGACTTTGTCAAGTTCAACCTCTTCGACCACCCCAGGGTTTCCTCAGATTGGTGATTTTTCTGCAGAGACACGGTTCCCGTCCCTAGAAGAGTTGGATGCAACTATGGCATACTCACAGAAACCCACCCGTTATACCACACAGCCGGAACCTAACCTCGGGAACCAGAACATAATTGATTTATCAATCCCTTCAACTTCAATACCCCTCCGTCCACAACCTCAGCGTTCGGCTGCGAGCTCTACGATCATACAAAATAGCACTCGTTCCGAACAAGTCACCGGAACAATTCCAGTTCGTGAGACGGAGGAAACATGGAGGCCTTTAACAGGTTTGGAGACCGGCGAAGGCATCTCATCAGCGAAGCGTCCCAGCGTTCGTCCACCATCACGGTCGTCGTTAAAACACGCGGTCAACACTTCCTCCAAACCTTTGGAGACCCATGACTTGGTTGATTTGACGGGTGACTCAACCAATGCTTTCATGAACTCACAGAAGACTCGCGAGTATAAAGACTGGTTGACAGGAGATAATGACACCCTGGTATCGCCGATGAAGGACCGTGGAACCTCCGAGACGAAATCCCCAGAGACACCCGTATTGCGCGAGTTCACGCACAAGCGCTCTTCATTCGTTGAAGAGAATAACGTCCATATACAATCACCACAAGAAGCTATCACCAGCCGAAAGTCCCCTGAACACCTTACTCGGACATCTACAACTAGGAGAAATTCACGGGGTTCACGATCCAGGGAGCGCAAGCAAGGTACGAGCCTGACTTCAAACCACAAAAATCTCATGCTCCCGGGTGGACTCCCGCCTGCTCCGTCGACACGCTCCCCGAAGATCAGTCAGGGCTCACCCATGGGATCGGCTACCCGTCCTTCATTTGAACGATCTTCCTCTTCAGATGATTGGAAGATGCAGCCAACGTTAGGGTCCCCGCGAGAGGGGAAAATGTCATCGAGTGACGAGGAGAGTCCTGAGGATGCTGTCGGATTTACGGCATCTAAGTCGGTCGCGAAGGCATCCGGTCCAAGGCACAAAGGAAGGCAGAGTTCTGTACATGACTTGGTTGACCTATGGGGTGGTGGTGTTGTCCAGACAAGAGAGAGGTGGAAGGATGCGGTTCCGAACTCATCCACCAATTCCCCCCACGAGAAGCCACAGAAGAGTCGATCCATTGCGATAGCTTCTGCGACGAAGTTCAACACAGCATCACCGCAACATCTACAAGCACCGAATTCTGGGGCAATTGAGGTGCCACGATCACCTAGCAGGTCGCCGAATCGGCGTTCTCCAAACTCCCACATGAAGCAGATGTCGGCTGTGAATTCAACTACCACCACGCCAACGGCTGCCTCTCGAGGTCGCCCACAATCCTTGTTCTTGTTCCCAATGTCGAAATCTACTTCTGATGGGAAATCGGATACACCTGTGACACCCTCTGGTCTTTCTGTTCCCCAAGACGGCTCTCGTGTGGGTGGCTCCCGTCGACCATCGATCACTGATATGGTCCAGAGATATGAGGCTATTGGGAGAGTCGCATCCCCTGGTCCTCTCCCCCTCCCCAAATCAGGTATGGTTCCGGGAATAACGCCAGCGACAACAGGACGCGTTTTGCAACAATCCCTGCCCCCTCTGGCCTCCAAGTTCTCCCCTTCCCGAGTTGCTCCTACATCTGATGATGTTCCTCTGGCTGTCGAGACCGATAAGCGCCAACTGCCGACCAACCCAAAGCCTAGCTACACTGGGCCAACGGAGAGATGGGGGGGCGCGTCCAGAAGTCAGAGTTCAGTTTCGGGGTTGCCCATGACGTCATCCAGCAAACTGTTGTCGCACAGTTCTTCTCAACGGGGTATTGATGGCTTGCCTTCTCCTGCCACCAAGGCTACCACACCACCTGAGGAGGATCGGCGCTCTCCTTCTCCTGAAAAGCCCTATCAAGGCGTCGGAAAACTCATTGATCAGTGGCAAAGAAAATCAGTAGAGGCTTCTCGTGGTCCTGCGCCGAGACGGGCGCTCACAACGAAGCAGGCTGGTCTCGTTGGTGGAGGTGTCAATCGGGACAATTGAACATTGTATTTCCGCATGGACTATCGTCTTCTTTCTACTATTTACAAGGGAGATAGATTGAATGGATTTGAAGGTAGTGAAGTCCCTGGCGATAACTTTGCTCAGAATCCAAGATTGATTTCAACCTGCAGAGATATTTAGCTCGCTCCTCCGATAGGCGAACGCAGACACACCTCTGCGACGCGACCATCAACCTCCTCGGCAAATTTGTCCACGAGAGACCGAAACGCTTCCCAGACTTGCAATGATTCGCAATTATTGCATTTTGAAGATGATATTTTTGTATGGACATCATTGACAAGCTCTTCGTTTCTGACTGCATTGCCATGAGGGGATCTCTGCAGTGCGTATCCCGACTTCCTCATATAATCGCCCCACCAGGTGTGCACCGACATGTATTCCTCTCGACCTCTTCGATACTTCAGGGATGGTCGGTGTCTGACTGTCGTCCATTCGATATTTTGATCACTTGCACCACTGCTGCATCCAAACAAGGGCGATGTGGACTCATTGCACACGATCCACGTATGATCTTTCGCCACTGGACCTGCAACTTTCATGCATTTCTCTCTGTACAAGAGGAGGCGGCATAAATTGCCAGCGTGGATCTTTTCCATCTCCGGAATGTAGTCATCGAGCAACGTGGGCAGCGCCAACGTGTGCTTGGCCGCTAGCCGCGCTGCCTCTTGACACTGATATTGGCATGCGAGGGCATAGACCCTCACGGGATCTGTGCGGAGTAACGCTGGATTGCTGAGCTCCTCGAGTGCCACGCAGCGGAGATTTTCCATGTCATATTTCGTCGCCGCCTCGAGGACAGCCCGAAGTTTTTGGACGCTCTCCATCTTGAACTGTTTCCCAGTGTAACCAGGTGGATGGCAGAGGGAGAGCATTTGTTCGAGCGTGCGACTGTCCTCCGACAAGTCAACAACAGGACGTCCATCGTGGTGGACATCGACGTCGTTTGAACTCTCAGTGTCTGGCTGTGGTAAGGCGAACATGTCGCTGAAGACGGGGGAACAGATGGACAGGACGGTCTTCCAAGAATAGAATAACCCTCCATCCGACGAGCGCAGGATAATGTCAGGAGTGGGCTGATTCGAGTCCTTTTGCATGATAGTAGAGGTGTCAGTGGTGTCGCCTTTGACGCAAGTTGTTTTAGGGGCCCACTGTGAACTCCAGCTTCAGACAGGAGTTGTTTGTGTGACTCAGGCGTGACTGTTGACGCAATGCGATACTAGTGCTGCAAGACATTCAAGCCAAGTCCCAAGTTGGAGATAAGGATATCAAGCGTCACATTATGAGACAGCTAGTTGCGTTTGGTATGTTTTCAGATTCGGTGCGCATGCACGACATACGGTGTCTACATGTACGAACCCCGTCAAGCGACCAGCGACTCAGTCTGGCAACCTGTACCAAATCGTTCACCAGATACATCGCTGACACCACCATCACGGTGCACTCTCACCATCATCATCCGCAACATCAAAGACATCGGTATCGGAGATTAGACGACGATGCGAGCCGCCAAACACCTCCCGCGCAACGTCTCTACCTCTCCCGAGCTGCCATGATTGTCCATCGGCCTTGTTTCCCTGAACCAGCTCGGTATCACCAGAAATACCGAGCTCGAGAGCGGCGGCATCCGCACGCGCCAAATTTGACTCGTATGGGTGGATAAATATGTTGTCCGGCTTCGACCTCGTGCGGTGTCTCTTCATGGGACGCCATACGCGACGCGTTCTTGCGGACGCGGTCCCGAGAAGGGGCTCCTCTACCCTGTGGAGAGGCACCTTTCGATCAACTCTCCGGTTGATTGATCTTGTACACGTACTGTCTCTCTGAGTTTGGTTCCTGGTATTCGAAATATTCGATGGCGAACTGCCCTATGGACAGCATGATCACCTGATGTGGTAAATGGCCAGAGTCAGACGTCCAATGTTGCAGTGCTCCTCGACGATGGGTCAGCTTACAACCATAACGATAGCTCTAGGAAGCGTAGTCATGATCGAGTTTCATACGACATTGGAGATACGCACCCTAGCTGATTTGACATCGCTATCAGCATATACAATCTACACCCCATGAATTGTTGACCTTTGACGGGAAAGAGGAAATTTTCAAAGATTGCTCACAATCTTAAGAAAGTCACAGATCCATACAATGAACTTCTCCAAGCGGCGGTCGCAAGCCGCGAGTGCCGCACAGTACGCGGCTGTACGTTTTTATTCAAGACAACAGTCAGAAGCCTACGAGGACGGTGAGGACAACGATGAACAGATATGAAGGAAACGAGCGGATACTAGTACCTCTCCAACAGACATATTACAGTTATCACGATGCTGCTCATAATGAATGACCAGAGCGATCGCAAACGTAGGAAACGAAAGAGAATGTGTTCTCCGAGGAATTCGACATGGAGATAGTCTACCCAGCCATCCATGATCTTATTCCGTCGAGTTGGCAACTTGAAGAGAAGTAGTGTTGCCCTAATGTTATCGTAACGGCCCCCGGCTCCCACGAAACGAAGTGGAGTGGAGGTTTCTTGCCGGCATCAAATGTCCAGGCACACAGCCAAACGACTTTGCAGGCACGTCCCACGGCCATCACATGACTATATTATGTAATATTTGGTGGGGTTGCACCGCTACGGATTGCTATAATTACGTCATAAATAATATCTGCTTCCGCCGCCGTGCTCCATTAATATAGCTTGCGCTCTGAAGTAAGCGCTGCCGCTTCTCTAGCCTTTTGCTCCCTCCACTCGCATGAATCCTGATATTCGCATGTGCTAAAGATCGTCAAGTACGCAACTGCCACGAACAATACACCAAACGAGAACTTACAAGCACCGATTCGTTTGGCTGATATCCACCCCTCTGGCGGGTCGCGCACCAAACCACCACTGGAGAACCTCAGCAAGGTGTGCATCAAGTTCGTCGTCATTCATTTTGAACTCCTTCGTTCCAATGATGGGTGATGTTTTGACTGTAGATTCGTCTTGCACTTGCTCTTCGGACGCGGTCACGACTGGTTTTGTTTCATCGAACGGAGGATCATCATCTACGTTATACTGGTATCAATGTCGGTTTCAACATTTCCAGGTTTGATTTCCCACCATGATCTGTATCTGCCTGTCGTAATTTATTTGCTGGCATCTGGGCGCATGCCTCATGTGCACAAGCCAGCAGCGACTGCTGAATTGCCCAAGCTAGCGTGGGGTCAGCTTGCCCAGAATCCAACGGAGAAATCAGGTCTTTCCAGACGGCAGAGGTGCGACCGACGGACGAAGGTCCAACTTGCTGAACATTTTGTGCCACGTGTTGAGCAATCTGGTCAGCTTCCTGATGCCCCATCCCACTGAGGCTCTCTTCGATGGCGCGAGCGATGTCCAGTTCTTCATGGAGTACAAGCGCTTCGAGGGGGTCATCTACATCTACTGGCTCCGAAGCTTTATGCTTCCCTTTCTCTCGTTGCTTTCCTGCCAATACCGACCGACGATAGACGATTTGCAGTTGCTGACTGATCCCTACGAGACCAGGCGGTTTTCGTTGAACCGTAGATATCCACTCGGAAACCAAGCGGTTGAGATGTACATTGCAATCCGTAGGATCGACCTGTCGTTGTTCCCAGATGACGTCTTTCAAGAACTGGTCCGAAAAGGGTTTCGTGGGATTGAGGTTTAGTCGGCTCCACAGTAGATCAAAGTCGAATGCTTCAGGTTCGAGAAGAGTAGAAAGCATGCGATGATACATCATGAGCTGGATGCGTGGTGGAAGGGAATCTTCGTCCAAAGGAATGGTTGAGGACCGGCGTGTCTTGTAATCGAGGATGCGCAATTCATATGAGTGTCCAGGGATGCAACTCGACGCTACGTCAGTTGGCTCAGCTTCGCTGGCTATGCTCATGGCAGATGCTCGGGTTAGCGAATCCGGAACAGTGGAAGTGATTTGCGGCTGCGTCGGCGATGATACCAGTCGCTGTTTTTTCTTTGGAGGGGAGCAAGGTGTGGTTGGAGGAGATCCCGATGAGTCAACTTGATCTTGACTTGCTTGAGTTAGGAGCACCTCGTCCTTGGAAATGGGTGAGGAGCCAAAGGAGATGAGAAACGGGAAAACGCATACGATGACGCCTACAACGACTTGGGCATGCGTGATTGCAAAGACAGGCAGTTCCCTCTGGTGGTTCATTAAGATCACGGAGAAGGAACAGGAAAGTGATGGTTACCGTGATACCACCAGAGACTAGTTGGTTGAAGCCATCGATGAGCTGCAGAAGACTGAGGAATAACGATGAAAGAAGGAGTATACACAGCAGGAAGCGACTGACCGAAGACCGAAGCGTTCCTCCTCGGAGACGGGACGGACGACGAGTTTGTCGGGACGTAGCTCGTGTTCCAAAGCTTTGTGGACAGACTCGATGGGAAGATGAGAGATAGGGACTGGTTGAGAGAGATTAAGGATACCTTGCCACGTTTGAGTCTGCGATCGTTTGCATGAGCCACCTGTTGATGGACGCGTATTTGCTTTCCGTTCTTTGAAGTGAAGGTGGAGGGGCGTAGTTGCAAGGGTTTGTGACGTCTTCCATAGAGGCTATACTCGTGCTGGAGTTCGCACCTGGAGAGGAGATGAACTCAAGAGATCAAAATGGGAGGCTGCTTACCAAAGAGGGGAAACGAGGTCAGTGACGGCGAGATGTTTTTTCCACGACAGAAACTTGTGGAACGGACTGTCTTGGATCGCTATTTGCACGGCTGGACCCCCCTGCGCACGAGCCAGGTGTATGTCGATTTCTGCGAGGTCTTGGTCTGTGAATTCTGAAAAGTCGTAGACGTCGAACTCGTCCTCGTCAGACATGTCGAGTGCCGCGGAGAATGAAATCCGAGTCGTTCGACTTTAATTCCACTGTCACCGATCACATTTGACATGTCTCTCTCTTCTCCATGTTCGCCCGCTCA
This sequence comes from Boletus sp. MG55, assembly GCA_003313885.1. Taxonomy (NCBI): domain Eukaryota; kingdom Fungi; phylum Basidiomycota; class Agaricomycetes; order Boletales; family Boletaceae; genus Boletus; species Boletus sp. MG55. The sequence continues at coordinate 65,098 of QGOI01006969.1, read as the reverse complement.
TGTTCATGATCGCACTCTTCTGTGTGTGTCTCGCATTCCTTGCCATTCTCGTTCTCCGCCCTCCCCCCGCCCTCCCTCCCCTCCCGGGCCCCGATACCCCTGACCACCTCGTTACCGATCCCCGCAATTCGCTTCCCCCGCAGACCCTCCCAGCCCCAACTCGCCATGTCTCGTTTTCCTCCCTCAGTTCAGACGCTTCCCATTCTCCCCCAATATCCCCCTCCACCCCCCTCCCCGTCCAGCGTCGATGGTCCTCCCCTTTCCACAAGCGCAGGCCCCCAGCCCCGGATACCCCTCGCCCTCCGCAGCCCTATATCGTTGCCCCCGTAGATCAGTTTGGCCGCCTCTCTTCATCTCCTTCCCCAGCTTCGTTTGAAATGCATTCTTCCCCAAAGTCCGCGAGGCGTCTTTCTACTACTCTACGCTTGTCTTTGCCTGGCAGACGGAGATCCTCTACTGCTTCCTACACATCCACCTTGATTCATATCGATGAGGTCGACACCCACGCGCACTCACCACCGTTCTCAACGTCTCCACCTCAGTCATCCCCTCCACTGTACCGTACCAGATTCGCAAACCCATTTAGTAAACACTCTAGATCAAGAACCCTATCTCCACCGGGTAATAACTACATCGTCTATCCTTTCTCGTTCGTTCAACTCTTGTATAGATTTCAAGTCTCCACACATTTTGCCATCATATCCGTCTGGCATGTCGTCCCCGTCTACCCCGCCCGCAGGTGAGTTGTTTCATGTGTTTTTCATCGTTCGTTACGTCATAGATTTTGACATCCGGCTCGCGCAGGCCGTCGCACGCTAGTTAACAAGTTCAAATCCATCTTCAAACCCGTCCCACCAGAACCTTCTAACATCCATCCCAAACCTGTCACCAAGACCATCAACACGAAATTCCGCCGAAAACCTGCAGCACGTACACAGCCTTATGGACCCCCATGGAATGCATCGATGCCAGTCCCCGACTTTGCTCAGACGACGCCTCCTCCACCCCAGAGCAGTCGGAAACATTTTGTTCATGCAAATCCTCTCGCTGAGAGAACCTCAATATCACCTGGCCAATTATCCCCTCGCACATTTATCAATGAATTGGATGAAAAGTTGACGTTACTGCAGCACCAACGAATTTAAGACTATGAACTGCAATCGTCCTACTCTTTTTTTATATTACGAGATGCAGGACAGAATCGGTGTATTCATGATTATAACTTATACAACTGTACTCGGCGGCAGAGCGGGCAGGTCACGACAAGAGTAACGACCCCGTGTATAGTATTCCTAGCATAGATTTGTATTGCAACACGGAAAGTTAAGATACTTCGCGTTAATAGTTGCTTAATCCGTCTTGTTCCAAAAGTGCCGTGATCGCATTTGAGACTAACATGTCTTGCTCAGATCCCAGCATGAGACCGCCTTCGATGCACTGCTGGAGTTGCGCCTCCAAGAGCCGTCTTACAAAGTTGCGTCAGTGCTCCAAGGCATTGTCATCATGTTAGCTGACTCACCGCAGCTGATTAACAAGCGTTCCAATCCGTGGCCAAGCCCTCAACTTGAATGTGCTATCTCCATTCCCGACAACCAATCCACCGCCGACATGGTTCACCCACACAGGGCCACCAAAGAGTAGAAGCGCATACATGGGTACCTGACGAGGAACGATTCATGACCAAACACGTTTATGGTCCAATCGCCATACCTCGGTTGCACCCCTCACAAAGACCTTTGTCGTCTGCTGCATCTGAAAATAAGCCAAAAACGGGGATTTCCATGTCGATTCGCCGAATAGGACGGACGACGGGTGCAAGAAAACTCTGCCGCTCTTTAGGTCATACATCTTGTACTCTTTGGCCGTATTTTCGCGCTGCACGGTGCCGGCCTGCACCTTGTCGAATTTGATCGCTGACGAGGGCAGGTGTACTCGTGCGACGCGTGGCCAGAGACCCCCAAGTATGACAGCCTTGACGAGATTCGTGTTTGTACTGTTGACATTGAGGTTCGGTGAGTCTGGAGTGGACGAGATGGCTGTTAACCCCATGTCCGAGAGTGAGGAAAAGAAATCTTGTCGGAGCGAAGTTATCTCGTGAATGGCGTCCGTCGAGATGAAATTCTGTAAGAACCATAGGTTTTTTTCCGGTACCCACCAGCAATGTGATACTTGCCTCTTCGCAGAATCTCCTCCATGTGCCTGGAGACCCGCTGTCGGAGCGTAGTCGTATGCACTCGTTGTATGCATGAACATCAGTCAGAAGATCGCTGTTGTGTTTATCAAAGCGAAGCCTCGCTCTAAAAAGTAGAGCATGAGTAGAAGTACAAGTCAAGACATGGGTAAATATCATACTGGGTGGCAGCTTCGCGCTTTTCCAAAGGGCTAACAAACAAGGGCTTCGAGGACAAACTTGCAACCATTGTAAGAACAGGGTTCAGGCACCTGAGAATCAACCCGAGCACCACCATCTGGATGTGTCGAGGGTCAGCATATCCACAACGGAGTCTAAGAGACCCAGAAACAACCTTGCCAAGCCTTAGATCTAAGGGAAGCATGGCCTAGAGTAGGATGAGAGGGTGGTTGATTGACCACATACCACGGACTTGCCATATGACGTCCAAGAGCAGTAAGCTTGCTCTCCTTATCAACAGCTCCTAGCTCTTGCAGGGTTGACCATGCCTTGTCCATCGCTGATACGTTAGGAGGATCTATTGCTTTCTTCAGGAAGTGCTGTGAAAATTGGCACGAGTCGAGTCTTTATACACGCTGTCAGACGCAAGAACCTACCTGGACATCCTCATCTTCTCGCATGACTTTGACGACCAACGAAATACTTTCCAAAGGAATACGAAGAATCTCGGGCACAGGAAAAGGATTCATGTTTTCCTCCTGCTTCCGCGTGTATAGTTTGTAGCATATACCGGGCTTCGTACGGCCAGCTCTTCCTCTACGCTGTCTGGAAGCTGCACGAGTTATCCATTGCTCTGTCAGAACAGACAGCCCAGTGTCTGGATTGTAGTTTGTCTCTTTGGCTCTTCCCCCGTCAATGACATAGAGCACATCGTCGATAGTGATGGACGTCTGTCGGATCCAATAAGCGGCACCAATCACTTGAAACTCTGGCAAGTACTTGCCTCGGCGACGTTTGTAGCGGCAATGATTTTCCATTTCTTTGACACTTTAAACACCGCACGCTGCTCTCCACTGGTGCGATTAGCGTGGAGAGGGTAAATGTCCGCCTCATCCTCAATGACCACACTCGAAATGGCGGCGATACACTGGCGTATTTCTTGCACGCCGGGCAGGAAAATGAGGATACCAGCTGGAATATTTGTAGAGGAAGTGATATATTTGACGAGCACGGAAATCAACTAGCAGGTCTGGGGTCAGATATAATATATCACGGAAACAGTTAGCGCACCTGGTAGTCAATGCGGTCTGTAGCTTTCATGTTCCGAATGGAGGATATGCCCCGCTCGCTGAGGCCGTGAGATCGAAGTTTATCTTCGTACTCCTTGTCGTTCTGTCCTTTCACGCCATGTTTGGATCCGGGGGGAACATAGTGTAACAGGTCTATGAAGTCTTCAAGGTATCTAATCGGGCTTGGCCTGACGTCGACATCGAATTTACGAAGTACTCGCCTGTCCTCGACCGGGTGTGTGAAGCCCGGAATAGTAAGCAAAGGAGCGTTATCGAAGTACTTCACGAATACTTCATGGTTAATGGTAGCAGACATCATAACTACTTTGAGGGTGTCGTGCCTTGCAAGAAGTTCTCGTAATTCCAGCAAAAGGAAGTCGCCATCGACAGAGCGCTCATGCACCTAACGAATATTCTGTGAAACGATCTCATGATTTATCCTGTGGGGTGGGCTTACTTCATCCACGACGACGTGTGTGATGTTCTCTAGCTTGTCCCCAGAGCCAAGCCGCCTAAGCAGAACTCCGGTAGTGCAGAACAACAACTTGGTTCGTTTGTCTTGTTTAGTCTCACCTCGAATGGCGTAGCCAACAGACCCGTCATCCGCGCGCTCTCCAGATACACGTGCTGCTACCGATATGGCGGAGATTCTCCGTGGTTGCGTAATAATGACAGACACCTTCGAGCCATGGCCACTCTGGATAAGAGAGTCCAATATGAACTGAGGCACTGTTGGGATTTAAAGTGTGAATAATATCAACCAGAGGGACGTATGACGCACATTGAGTGGTCTTGCCGCACCCTGAGATGGGCCGTAAGTAACAAGCACCGACAGGAAACCAGATAACATTCACCGGTCTCTCCCACGACAACAACAGCTCTATGCTTTCCCAGAACGTTCAAGAACTGATCTTTAGCCGAAAAGGCAGGGAGACGCTGACGAGAAGCAAGCATCTCCGAATAAGTCCTCGTCTGACGGATCTTCTCGAAGTCTTGTTTAACTTGTTCATCCGACCGGTCATCGTACGTATACCTCGGCTTTCTGCGCATAGCTCTTCTGTTATCTTGGTCGTTAAGTTCATCATATGGTAGATCTGGCACTCGTGGGACGGCGGGAGACGTGATGAGCGGCCCAACTATCGTTGACATATCAGGTGGGCCGTCCGTTTCGATCAAGGCCCAATGGTCTTCAAGGACTCGCATGGCTGCGATCAAGAAACCTTCACCGGGTTCGATGAAGTCCTCTCGTTCAACTGCGCAGAGGAGTTGTGCAAGCAGATGTAGTCGGATATATGGCGCCACCGACTGTGACCCTACATACACAGCTGGTAGCGACCTGTCGTTGGAAGTGTCAGGTGGCAAGACGACATGAAGCTGCACAGGAGCACTGAAGAGCGGCATAACGATGTGACACGAGTCGACAAAATGAGCCCCAAGTGCTTCTACTTCATCAGTCCGGTCCCTTATCCCTTGAAAAGATGACTCCAAGTTCGCACTCCCTTCGAACAACTTTCCCGTATCTTTGCCTATGAGTCTGCGAGAGAGCGCGGAGATGAGGAGCACCAAATCTTCGGCCAGATTTGGGTCGGCGGTGTACTCCTTGACAACGTGCGCAGGGAAGCCCGCTTCCTTGGTTGCGAGGTCTTCGATCCATCGCTTCTTGAGGTTATCGGTTCCGGAATGTCCAGAGACAACGAACGGATTGGAGGAATTGTTGGAAGAAAAGAAACGTTGTGGGAGGTCGGTTTCAGCGACATGTAAGAGAAGATATTCGATACAGGCTTCCAGAGGAGCCAGAGTGCTCAGTAGATGTGAGCCTAGAGGTGTATGCACTGAGAGATAGGATATAGCGTTTTGAATCTGAATCGGCTGGAAGCCCAACCGTCGAAGTTGCTGAGTCACTGTAGGAATATCGTCTTCCGCCAGCACCAAAGGCGCTATCTCATTTGGTGGGTAAAATACACTGGCCTGCAAAGTAATGAAATGAGGGCGTGCAAACTGAAAAAAATAAATTTTCTCCCCTTCTTCACAGTATCTTCCACGAGATCGCGCAGAGTGCTCGACATTCTCACTTCTGGCGCTCGAGTGAATTCAGGAGAAATCGAAGATTTGTGTCTGTCTCCCTGAACATTAACTTTCTCTTCTTTCTTTTGAGCCGCTTTTGCCTGTCTTTCCTCCACTTCCTTCCGCGCAGCAAATGGATCGGCGTCATACATCCACTTTTGGTGCTCCGGGGCAGCTTTGTGTTCGGCAGCTAGTTCGGACCAATACTCTCGAGGTCCAGGAGGCAGAACTCGATTGAGTTGCATTCCATTACAAAACTAATGCGGTACAAAAGGCTCAATCCAACACACGCCAAGAAAGTAGAGGCTACGAACACGATATAGTGCATAAGTTGCACCCCAATGACGCGCCTCCAGGGCGGTAGGTCGCGTGTAGGGTGGATGTGACTCAAATCGAATGGTTTCCTTCTGAGGTGTTCTTTTATTGATCTGGCTCAACGATACGGTAAATGTCCAGCCTTCACCGTGTTTTCGCTGATAGCCTCGTAAGAAAAGTTGTGTTCCAGAAAGAAAACAGGATACTTTACGGTATCGACGACCGGCTTTTCCCAACCATTTTTCTGGCATCTAAACGAGCGACCAATGCCCCGATAGAAACATGGTGAGGTGTGAATTATTGTGCCACACTCTAGACATGCAGCCCAACCTGGATACCCCACGATGCGTGCGGCTGTAGTCACCTTGCGTTAGGCACGTTAAACATCCATAGAGGTGCCCAACCCGCATGCATTATGGGACTCAAAGCGAGGCTGCACGTAGAAGACAGGCGGACCTTTCATGGAGCAAGCTTAGTGGGTACTTTGATCCTGGGGGGAAGAGAGGTTTATCCTCTGACGATGTGGCCTCGGATCCTGTTGATTTTGCAGAACTCTTTGACGAGTTTCCAGCATTCCCAGATTTTACGATGCCCTTTCCAGAGCGCGGAGCCATAAGAGAATGATGGTCAAAGCCGCGACTCATGATCGAACACTTTGCTACTTACGTCAGCAAATCGTCCTTGCTTGCAAACCACAACCGTCTACGATGGCGGACGACCTATACAACCTCGAGTTCCTCTCCTTGATCGCAAGAATAACGCAGGAGGTTTACAATTACATCGAGGTCAATGACAAAGTGCTCGCAGAATACGTTGTCAATCTTCACGGGGAGTCGAGTTCTCTCAGCGACTTCAAGGAAAAGCTAAACGGTGCTCTTCCGGACTCTGCCATCGAAAACATCGACCGCCTCATCCTCAGCTTGCACCCAAAGCATAAAAAGAAGTCCAAGGAACTTGCAAACATTCATTCTGGTTCTGATGTTGATGCTCACGGAGTCGAGGCGGACAAGCGGAAGCGTCTCTTCCCTGGTCTTTCGATGCCAGACAAGGAAATAAACAAGGACGTGCTTATGCAGGAGGTGGATGATATGATGGCTCAGTTCGAAGGTGCTGCGAAAAAGAAGGCGCGGGTTGAAAGGACGGAGGAAAGCCAGGCTTTGCCCCAGCGGAGGGATCGGTCTCGGTCCCGGTCCCGGTCCCGGTCCCCACCTCGGAGACGAAGTCGCAGCCCAGATAGAGGTCGCTCGTACGATTCAAGAAGGGATTACAGACATGGAGGAAGGGATCGTGCGCCGCTAGACGAACGTCCAGTTCTATTCAAGATTTACAGCGGCCGAATCGCGGGCTTGAAGGACTTCGGTGCCTTTGTGCAACTCGAGGGTGTTACTGGGCGCGTGGAAGGTAAGTGTGCCTTGTAGAATGAAGTTGTTTTCCTTGTTCTTACTTTGTAACAGGCATGGTGCACATCTCAAACATCCAGCAAGGTGCCCGTGTGAATTCTGCCTCGGATTTACTTAGCAGAGGACAACAGGTCAAAATCAAAGTTATGAGCGTCGCGGGGAGTCGAATAGGTCTTTCCATGAAAGACGTCGACCAAGTCACTGGCCGCGATCTTACACCTCACCTCCGCATCAAATCCGAGGCGGAGACGGAGGAAGAACGACAACGTGCTGCAACAGCTTCGTCTGGAGCAAACGCTGTACCTTTGCGTTCTCGGGATGAACATCCTGTGCGGTCCGCCAAACGGCTCACGTCACCTGAACGGTGGGAAATCAAGCAACTCATATCCTCCGGCGTCATAGATGCTTCAGAGTATCCTGATTTGGATGAGGATTTCAGTAATCCAGTGGCACGCGCGGAGGTGGAAGAAGAATTAGACGTTGAAATTCGAGAAGAAGAACCACCTTTCTTGGCTGGACAGACGAAGCGTACCCTTGACCTAAGTCCTGTCAAGATTATCAAGGCACCGGATGGCTCTTTAAACAGAGCAGCTATTGGCGGCGCAGCACTGGCGAAGGAGCGACGAGAGATCCGTCAGCAAGAAGTCAATGAGCGCGCAGACTCTGAGGCTCGCGACTTCAACGCCCCATGGCTGGATCCTATGGCAAAGGATTCTGAGAAAGTCTTTGCGCAAGATCTTAGAGGCAATCTCAGGGATCAAAAAGCAGGGGAAGTTCCGAAGTGGAGGGAGTCGACGCTTAACAAGGCGACGACATATGGTGAAATTACGTCACTTAGCATACAAGATCAGCGGAAGAACTTGCCTATTTACAAGCTCAGGGATGCGTTGCTTAAAGCTATTGGTGATGTAATATCGTCCTTTTGACAAGTGGAGAAAATACTGACTCCTGTTGTAGCACCAAGTTCTCATCGTCGTTGGAGATACCGGATCTGGGAAAACAACTCAAATGGTCCAATACCTTGCTGAATCCGGGTACGCTGACAAAGGTCGTATTGGTTGCACACAACCGCGTCGTGTTGCTGCAATGTCTGTAGCAAAACGTGTCGCCGAAGAAGTCGGTTGTCGTCTTGGCCAAGAGGTTGGATATACCATCCGTTTTGAGGATTGCACTAGTCCAGAAACCAAGATAAAATACATGACGGATGGAATGCTACAGCGAGAGTCTGTCATCGACCCTCTTTGTAGTCAGTATTCTGTGGTTATGTTGGACGAAGCCCACGAACGTACAATCGCTACGGATGTTTTATTCGGACTCCTGAAGAGTGAGTACTCGCGCTGGACTTGCACTTTTGCTTTGTCACGCTAACTTGTTCACAGAAGCTGTAAAGAAACGACCGGATCTCAAGCTGATTGTCACTTCCGCGACACTGGACGCCGAAAAGTTCTCCAAGTACTTTTTCGGCTGTCCGATCTTCACGATTCCTGGCCGCACATATCCTGTCGAAATCTTGTATACGAAGGAGCCGGAGACTGATTACCTTGATGCGTCGCTCATCACTGTCATGCAAATTCATCTCTCCGAACCACCAGGTGACGTCCTCCTGTTCCTGACTGGACAGGAGGAAATTGACACCGCTTGCGAAATACTATTTGAGCGGATGAAAGCACTTGGCCCAAAGGTCCCTGACCTTATCATTCTTCCCATTTACTCTGCTTTGCCTTCCGAAGTCCAGTCTCGGGTATTTGAGCCCACTCCGCCTGGCGCTCGCAAGGTCGTGATCGCGACCAATGTTGCGGAGACATCTTTGACGATACCCGGTATCTATTACGTTATCGATCCTGGTTTCTCAAAACAGAATGCCTACGATCCTCGTCTGGGTATGGACTCACTGGTGGTCATGCCTATCTCACAAGCTCAAGCGCGCCAACGCGCTGGACGCGCTGGGCGTACTGGCCCCGGAAAATGCTATCGACTATACACTGAAGCGGCATACCGTAATGAAATGCTACCCACTTCAATTCCCGATATCCAACGAACGAACCTCGCATACATCATACTGCTTCTCAAGGCGATGGGTATCAACGATCTGCTCAGTTTTGACTTCATGGACCCCCCACCTGCGCAAACGATGCTTACCGCCTTAGAGGAGCTATTCGCTCTCTCGGCGCTCGACGATGAAGGATTGTTGACCCGCCTAGGACGCAAGATGGCGGACTTTCCTATGCAGCCACCTCTGGCAAAAATGGTCATCGCTTCCGTGGAACTTGGGTGTTCCGAGGAGATCCTTTCCATCGTCGCTATGCTCTCCGTCCAGACGGTCTTCTACCGGCCAAAAGAGAAACAGGCTCAGGCGGATTCGAAGAAAGCTAAATTTCATCAACCGGAGGGTGATCATCTAACATTGCTCACGGTATACAACGGATGGAAAGCAGCAAATTTCTCCAATCCGTGGTGCTATGAGAACTTCATCCAAGCAAGGAGCGTGAGACGAGCGCAGGATATTCGCAAGCAACTTGTCGGAATCATGGATAGGTGAGACCGTCGGTTAAGTTTAACCGCACTCTGGGGCTAACAATGATGTAGGTACAAGCATGATATCTTATCCTCCGGGAGGGACTTCAATCGCGTTCGCAAAGCCATTTGCTCCGGCTTCTTCAGGAATGCTGCAAAGAAAGATCCACAAGAGGGGTACAAAACTCTTGTCGAGGGCACACCGGTTTATATTCATCCTTCCTCGGCGCTTTTCAATCGCAATCCGGAGTGGCTAATCTACAACGAATTGGTGCTTACAACTCGCGAGTATTGCCATAATGTGACCACTATTGAGCCCAAGTGGCTCGTCGAGGTTGCACCTCAGTTCTTCAAGGTAGCCGATGCCAACAAAATCAGTAAACGCAAGAGGCAAGAGAAGATCGAACCATTGTTTAACAAATACGAAAAGCCAGACGAATGGCGGTTATCAAAAGTCAAACGGAGTGCTCGCTCAGTAAGTTTCTCGCCCTTTTTCATATGAAGTTTTCACTGACTGCTGTCAGAGTCAAACATTCGGTTGATTGCTCTCTGCGTTTTCCTGCAAGGTGTTGGTTTAGTAGTGTATGTACTAATAGGTCATTACTTGCATATTATACGGGTACTGCAAATGCCTCAGACTTTCGTCTTCTTTGCTTGTCGTGCTTTCAAACATCTTAACATGCCCCCAATTGCCGATATAATCGTACATCCATTGAGATCAAGGCCAAGATTCGCGTTGGTGTTCCAAGGCATCATCTGGTCAAAGTTAATACAATCACGAGAAAGACAACCCGTGGGTCTGACTCACCGTAGCTGAAGCGCTGATCATCCTACGAATCTCATCGAATCAGTATCGACATAATACTTTGCGACCTCTCCTACTCCAGCAACAGGCGCAGCCGGGTCTGGGACAAGCATGAACGTCTGAAAGAACACCCTTGGCTGTCCGTCCACCGATCGACCTGGCACAGTGACAGGATGTTCTGAATTCTTCCCGTGCGTGACATTTCCTGCCACAGTCACGAGCAATGAAGGGGGACGCGAGCCTGGGCACAGTGAGATAACAGACGAAGTGAAAGGGTCGACGGGCTAACCTGGAATGGGATGACAATCGTAGGACTGAACTTCATGCTTCGTGCTAGGCATGTTTTGAATGAGTTTTTTGACGCCCTCTACACCTTGGCACGGGTTGCCGTTCCATGTCAATGTCGATGTAGGACGGTAGAACTTTGGCAAGTCATCTGCCCGGGTGGGGGAGTCGTAAGTGGAGTAGTACAGACGGGTGAACTGATCTGCGGCTCTCGTCAATATGTCTATGCTGATCAAAGTGTCAGTAGTGATTCGGACGGACTCGCATGAACGTACTCGTCGCGGGTGAACGCCGCGGTGGACATTGTCAACTGTCGAAGTGGGAGTCACGCGCGCTAATGTCGGCCTCGGTGATTTCTCGCGGCTTCATTTAAACCCGCATGGAGCGACGAGCCGCCGGACCAGGAACGCTCCCTCCAGCCACCACCATCATGGAAGAAATCCGCGTCGCGAGTCTCAATTGCTGGTCCGCACCGCCTCTCTGCCCCTCTCGCTCTTCTAACTGCTTGCTCCAGGGGCTTGAAGTTTGTCTCTAAAGATCGCCATGAGCGCATAGCCGCAATTGCCAGCACTTTCTCGAGGTCCGACTACGATATCGTTGCCCTCCAGGAAATTTGGGTAGACGCGGACTACGACCAAATCCGCGACAAAGTCTGCCACAGATTACCTCATACCAAACTCTTCCGTAGGTATGTCTTTGACAGTGCCGTCCGTTCTGTTTGGTCTTCAGACCTGAGACGTCTATCCGTCAAGCGGTGCATTGGGCGCTGGTTTGGCTGTGTTCACAAAATGGCCGATCATCGCCACTGCCATCACGCCATACTCTCTCAATGGCGAACCGACGGATGTCACTGGTGGAGATTGGTATGTTGGCAAGGCTGCTGCGAGTGTCACCATACACCATCCCACCCTTGGGGAAGTGCAAATATTTGATACCCACGTGAGTCCACACTCTCCGTTCTCGACACTAAAACGTTCATTGTGTACCCCCAGTTCCACGCCAAAGGCGGTGATGATGGCCCGGAGTACAACCGATCCCACCGACTCGTCAACGCCTGGGAATTTGCAAAGGTCGCTAGGCAAGCTGCGGACCTCGGGCGATATGTCATTGCTGTAAGATATTACTTTATCCGAATGGTCGTTCGCTCAGTTATTTCTAGACTGGGGATTTCAATAGTATCCCGAGCAGCCTTGCCATGAATATCATCCGCAGTCATGCTGGATTGATCGATTCGTGGGCGATTTCACATTCACACATTCCTCCACCAACGGGAATGATCTCTCCCCTCGATGGCATAGAGAAGTACGGCGTGACGGCTGACTCCCCGTTAAATTCTTATCGCGACTCTGGGCCCTCCGGGAACGCAGTGGTGCGCATGTTCCAAGGCAAGCGCCTCGACTACATTCTTTTCCGTCAGCCCAGCCGTATCTTGGACAACCCCGACGCATTTAGATTGATGTGCAGAGATTCCAAGGTCATTTTTACCGACCCCATTCCGGGGAACACCTGCTCTTATTCCGACCACTTTGGAATTGAAGCAATGCTCGTTATCACTGCGCGCAAAACTCAAGAAGACATCACATCTGGAAACGCAGACCTCAAGGATACCGAGTCGCCTTGGGCTGATACCCCGTCTGAAATGTCCTTAGGGATGATTTCCGAGCTTCTCGGAGCCTTCCAAACTTCATACCGCAGCTCTCAGGATCGCTCCCGTCGCGAGCTCACTGTTTTCGCGCTTGGTATACTGTTACTGTTGGGCCTCATCATTGGTTCTGCTTGGGTTCCCTTGCCGTGGGTCAACTCCATCTTCGTATTGTTCACCGTCTTCATCGCATGGTTGACCACGACCATGTTGTATGAGGGATTCATCTTCGGACACTGGGAGCGTAGGGCATTGCAGAATGTCGTTGAAGAATTAGAAATTCACAAGGGCATGCTGTCACAGGATCGTTCGCAAGACAGCGTCGAGCGATGGTAAATATCACTGGATCATATACCAGGTTATGTACAAGCGAGGACATCGTATACGTGTAGGTTATGTGTTCCATTATTGTGGACTATGTGAACAGTATTATGACGCCCGCTACGTTGCCACTTGTGCTTGCTTTATGCTACAACTTTTTGAGGATAAGGTCCATTGTTCGACAAAAGAAGCAACGCTTGTATGACTGCTTGTCTTGCGCATTATCGGCGACGAAGGACGCGTTATCGAGTAATTGGATGTAGAATGGTGACCACTATGATTGCGGGCGCCTTCAGACATCTTCGTTAAAGGCGTATCTGTGGCCAGGACAGAGAGCGTCGATTTGATGCGGCGAAGACCGGCATGCGATTGCATGGGCCCGGACACCGAACTAGCAACCTCAGATTCTGCATCTGTGTCCGAACTAGTATCAGAGGCCACATCTAGGGGTGGAGCGGTCCGTCCCCAGCTCGGGAGATTTTCGTCATTAAGGAGGTCATTACGTTCCATTTGTGCCTCCATATCATGTCTGCCCGAAGAGGTCTCGACACCGTCTCCACGAACCACGCGTACATTGTCGTTATCTATGTCATCGTCGAGGTGTGCTTCACAGATATTGTCAAGAATCTTTGGTGTGGAGGCTTGCAGTTCCGGGAGCTGGCGACAGACAAACTCGCGACACGAGATAAAGGCTTCGTTGGTCGCGCCTAGAAACGGGAAGGCCTGGAAGACGTGGACCTGTGAGATAGGTAAGAACGGGGTATATGCGATGGCCTTAAATAGTACATACTGCGTCCTCATACATCTCGTGTTGGACATGAACACCTGCGAGCGATGCCTTGTGTGATACAACCATGATCTCGTCGCGCAGAACTTCTGCCTCTCCGCACTGGATGAGTAATGGAGGGAGACCATCAAATTTACCGAATATTGGACTTGCGTATGGATGGGTCAAGTACTCCTCAAGCCTGTCACCGAGGTACATCACAACGGGATGCAGGTGTGCAGTGGGTCCTGGAATCGGGACTATATCATCCGCGGCATTAGTATCCCAGGATGGGCAACTAAGGGTAAGATCTATAATACCGTTAACCAGCGTAGGGGATGTTAGACCAACTACTTACCCACCCAAGGTGAAAACAGGATTGCGCCTCCAGGCAGTGGATAATCGTTGTCTCGTAGATAGAGCAACAATGCTAGACATAGGCCACCTCCTGCGCTATCACCTGCCAATGCAACATTTTCTGGAGGAACGTGAAGGTCTTCCGTGAGGCGTAGATATGCGCTGACTACGTCATGCAAAGGGCCCGGAAAACAAGTCTCTGGCGCAAGGCGATAGTCGATCGCTGGGAGAAATGATCAAAAAGCGAAGTTTGTGCCTTGAAATTACGAACCAAAAACGCGGGTCTCAGTGTACTTCGACATCGGTATCGTTATCATCCTCTGGGCAGCGGCACTCGAGGAGTAGTAAGCACCTGGAGTAATGCAATCAATTCGTCTTTCTCAGGGCATAGAATCGACTCACCGCCATGCACGTAAAGTATGACTCTCGAATGTCTCTTTCGAGAAGGAGATGGACCTCCGTTCAACGAGTCCTCCAAGACAGTATTCTTGTGAGCTGATTGATGGGATGATCTGTAGTCCGATTGCAAGGTCTGCCATAGTTTCTTCCCAACAACCCATTCACCCGAAAGTTCCCGAACTCCAGTTTCTTTTGCATCCAAAGCTGCCAATATTCCACGAAGATTCCGTTTACGGACACGGAATGTGACAGGGGTAACCAGGGCATCAGCAGGGAGAGGGACCAGGCCTACAACTCCCATTACCATCCGAACCATCGTCTCGACAGTCTTTCAATCCTCTGATCAGTACATGCAATTCAAGTCACTCACAATGTCAGCTAATGACGAGTGCCTAGAAACATCTCTCATCATACTGTTGATCACCGTCATCTCGATGCCCCACGTTCTTCTGCGCGGGCCCCAGACATGGTGAACGAGAATGTCCCGAGCAAGGGATGATGCTGTGGGGTACTCAGAAATCTGAGGTTCCACCTTTCAAGGGGAGAATACATGCCAACCTTTGTTTACGGCGAAGATAGGATACCTCCATGCGTCCCAAAATTTGATGGAGTCTTGTTGTTGTGATTTGAGGGATCTGTCTATTCGAGCAGAGGGAGGAAAGACACCCGGGCTGTCGAAATCACGCAGGAGGTTAGTCACTGATTTACGTTGAGATGATGCTATAGGGGATGCGGGGATGATGCCGTCGCAGAAAAGCTGCGGCGAGTCCCGAAGCATGCTAACGGGTGTGCAAGACTTTTTAAGCTGAGAAGATGTCGAGTAAAGTCAGGGTAGCAGTCGGCGGGACATGAGACAACGAGGGGGCCTCGGAGGATTTTCAGGGACACAACGGACAACAACACATTGCCTTTCCGAGACATGGATTTGTAAAACTGACACCCACGTGAGCAAAGATCCGCTTGCCCGCACGCTTGATTCATTCTACCGCTCGTCAGCGTCAGCTCTTGGCATACCACATTCATTCGTAACTCGCCCACGTGTCCTCGCACTCACTGCATCGCCCGGATCACAGAACCGACCAATATTTGGATTGTTTTCCGAGCTACACGTCCAACCTAGTAATCATCTCCTCGGCTGACTATCTCCTTCACTGTGGGCCGTAATAATATCGTATGCTCCTGTTTACCGAGGTCAGCCCACTAGCAAACACGAAATCAAAGAACTGCTGTCCCCACAAATTGTGCGGTCATCGCGCCCTTAATATCACATAGGGGTGGATAGTCTTGTACTATCCTTTGTTGTACTAGATTGTTCAACTGTCACGCAGTGTGCGATTAATGTATCTTCTGATAGAGTTTTGAGCGCACTAACCGCTAGTAGATATTTACTTTCACCAACACGATCAAGATACCTGCGACAGAACGGAAGTGTGCCGAAGTTGCTGGTGATCGATTTAAGCAATGATTTCGCTGACGTCAAACTGCGTACGATAAATAAGCAGTGCGCAGCCAGTTCATGTTTGCCTTACCGAAGTGGTACTCGAGGCGCATCCATGATCTTTGCATAGTGCGAACAGTCGCCCTAAGAAATTGATGTCAGCTCAACAAGACCCGAAAGAACGCAGTGCGAACATTTTCCACAACACGACCTCGACCTGTTGAGCCAAAAGTCTCAATAGCGAAGTAGTCATCCTCTTCCATTTTGGTTTGATCCTCGTTCTTCACGAGTAACACCGATTTGCCGCCGTGTATTTGGTACAGATTGATGGAATGGCCGCTAAGATTCTCAATGGGTTTGACTATGCACGAAGAATAGTCGGTTAAAACCTGAGTAAACATAAAGTGAACACATACCAGGCAACACTTTGCCATCAACCTCGACTTCGTACGACTCCATGGTTTCCTGTATATAGCCTGCGAGTTCTCCGAGACGAACGTCTATGCCAGCCTCCTAGAATCAAACGTCTTAGCGCGGGTTTGATGACACAAGCGTTGCTTACCTTGACGCCAGTGTTGGTCGCAGCCTGGACAGCTTCAACCAGTTTATCATAAGTCGGCTCAAAAGTGAGGGTGAACGCAGAGTCAACGATGCGACCTTTAACATGAACTCCGAAGTCCACTTTGAGAACATCACCCTGTTGTAAAACTTGTCTCCGATGAGTTCCAGAAATAAGCAAACGGCGTATGACGCACTTGTTGTATCCCCAGCGTTTGGGGTGTAATGAGCGGCGCAGTTGTTTAGGCTAAGCCCCGTCGGAAAACCAACCCCGGCATCCAGACCGTTTTCTTCGACAAGTGAGCGCGTCCCATCTTCAATATATTCTGCAATCTCCGTCATGCTCAACCCTGGGCGAATAAACTTTCGAGCACGCTGTCGAACTTGACGGTGAACTTCGGCAGCACGACGAATGTTTTGATAGGTAATCTCCGGGTCTTCCATGGCCAGCTTCTCGTTGTATCGTTTTTCCTCCGAAGTAACCCTCCATGCGTTGCTGCACACTTGTTTCAATAAATGGGGCAACGATGCAGGATAGACAACTGACTCGTCTTTGTATGGCTGTATCTCGCCTTCTGGATATATGCCATTTGTGAAAATCTTGGAGAGCCCAACGCGGGGGGGATCTGTTTGTTGGACCTTTTTCTTCTTAGGCTTCTTCTTTTTCTTCTTCCTTTTCTGGCCTTCGTACAGTCCAGGAAATTGACACAAGGTTGGTTTCAGCATGCTCACCTTCAGCGCCAGGCTCATCTGCGACATGTTCCTCTTCACTATCTGCATCAGGATCCTGGTCGTTTTGAATTGGATCTCTCCCCTCGTCCACCTGGACAGTTACTTTAGGATCTGAGATCATGCCTTCAACAGAAACGACACCAGATGATAGTTTTCCCGTCGTTGGAGAATAGAGTAGTCCTCAACCTACGGCGCTCGGGCCGCCATCGGCGCTTCAGCCACCACGTGAGACCATGTTCCCATCACACATCGCGAGGCACATCCTGCTTCACACAACATACTTGAATACAATACAATGGTGTTGTCAAATCGACATCACTGGTGCCAGTGACCTGACAGTCCTTCATGCTCCAAAGCCGTACAACGTTCGCCCTGAACGCTTCAAGGCATAAACTACATCCAAAGCGGTCACGGTTTTGCTGAATGCACAATCAGCAATATGAGCTGCTGCCAATAGATGCACACAAACCGTTTGGCATGTTCCGTGTATGTGACTGAATCACGAATCACATTCTCGAGAAAGATTTTCAGGACACCACGAGTCTCTTCGTATATAAGACCAGAGATACGCTTTACACCACCACGGCGTGCTAGACGACGGATGGCCTGGGGATGTTCAGACACCTAATCATCAATTGGGAGAGGGGTGACTAACTGGTTTGGTGATACCCTGGATGTTATCCCGAAGAATTTTACGGTGACGCTTGGCACCACCCTTGCCCAGTCCCTGGACAACCGAATCAAGTGAGTCACTGTCAGCACGCTCAGAACTGCTATGCTAACCTTGCCACCTTTTCCACGTCCCGACATGATAGAATTTGATTGCAGGTGCCTTTAAATACAGGTGACGGTTGTAGTGCAGGATGTTGTGTGACGAGTCGGTGAATAAATGGCTCGGGTCACGTGACTCGGGTCAACAAACGCGTTGCGTGCGCGTCTTTCGATTCATTGTTTTCAGCATTTGCTCTCTCTCTCTCTCTTTTCTCTTGTTGTTTCCTAGCTGGAGTCGCTGGAGGTTCGTGTAGTGACTCTTCTTTAGTTCACTTTCCTTCAGTCTATGGTTAACACTGCGCTTATGTAATGTCGATCGCCAGCTACGTAGAAACAATAGTTCAAGTCGATTCATCCACATTGATGATGGAGCCTGCTACACGCGAATTTCTTCTCTCTGTACTCCCTTCGCAGAGCATTAAAAAAGTTGACAGAGAAGGAAAAAGGATTCCCTCAGTAACTCTTACATTTGCTCAGTCGTTGGATGGCAAGATTGCTGGGAGCCAAGGCAGCCAGCTTATCCTAAGCGGCCCAGACAGCATGCTCATGACTCACTGGTACCGCTCGTCTATGGACGAAAGCATCTTGTCTGCTCATTGTTGACTCTAGGATGAGAGCTATGCACGATGCAATAGTTGTCGGCATAGGCACGGCTCTCAACGATGACCCTCAGCTTAATGGTAAGTTTGCTTAACATTTCATGCCCATTCTTTATGTGAATATTTCTAATTCTAGTCCGTTTGATTCCCGAGGCGGCCAGGCTACATATCAGATCACCACGTCCAGTCGTTTTGGATACACATCTACGCCTTCGTGTGGACTGTAGACTGCTGAAAAATTACAGAGATGGAAAGGGTCAACAACCTTGGGTTTTCTGTGCCTCGGACCTTGAATCTGCATGCGCAGAAAGGGATGCGCGCAAATCTACTCTTAAAGCCGCTGGAGCGGTGGTGTACGAAATCCCGTGTGTGTCCGGTACGATCTCCTGCATCCCCTGAAGGGTGTCTTCAACCAAAATGTAGGCTTGTTGTCCATTTCCAGCCTCCTGCAAAAACTGTACGAGTATGATATTCGGAGCGTAATGGTGGAGGGTGGAGCGAGCGTGATCGGTACGTTCATAGATCATGCCTCCCAACCACGCTACCCCGGGGAATCTCCTATTGTTGACACTTTGATTGTCACTGTGGCCCCTACGCTAGTGGGGGACGATGGTTTGGGGTACACAGTTGGCACTTCAGGCGATAAACTAAGCGTGAGCGATCATCTCGTTTCTCTCAGAATCCCCACTGACTCGTTAGATCAGATTCCCAAGTTCATGCACGTGCGGACGGAGTTGATGGGGAAAGATGCCATTATTGCAGGAAAATTCATATAAATGTTACATGGCCAAATCTCGTACATGCAGTGTACATCGACAATTAATGATTGCGACTGAAGCATGTGCATGAATAATGAGATACGATGATATCGGTGTGCTCATGTGAGATGACAGCAGACGTCTACTAGGAAGCATGGTAAAATGCAGGGTTTCTTTGTGCTCTGTCGCAATGATTGGCAATACGCGTGGCGGCTTCCAGAGCGCGCTCAACAAGTAAATGTGACGGCGACGTCGGAGGGGTACAATCCAGGAGATCTGATATAGAGTGGGCGCAGATCAATGCAAAGTGGGGCCGACAGAACATACCTCTGTAGAGCAGTACGTAGCGCATGACGCGCTGGGTTGGCTGTATCGCGAGGTCTCTAACACTAGGCTTCCGACTAGGAGGTTGACCAATCGGGGCCTGACTAATCGAGCTTCCTGGCTTCAAAACAAAGGTTGTCTGTCTCTCTTGTTCAGTCTGCGGATGCCGCCCTGTGTGGTGTTCCTCGTCCATTTTCATTTTCATTTTGCTAACAGGGCTGGTCATGGAAAACATGGGGGGTAACTGAGGGCTGGGAGAGATGGACGTTTGTTTCACCACGGACGAAGAAAAACTCGACGTTACTCCAGATTTGCGAAGACGCCATCGGCCCGTTATACTGCTGGATTGAGGACCATTTCCATCCGTGAAAAATGATCCCGCCACAGCACACCAGGATACCATCGCTGCCTCGAGTTCATCTTCAGACGTGACAAAGGCAGTGGAGACGCCCCAAGCCGACGGGTCTTCGAGGAAACATTTCAGAAGCATTTCGGAAGCACGAACGAGTGTCGAGACATAAGGGATCATCGAAAGTGGAGGGGGTGTCGCGGTCTAAATGAAGTCATGAGGCGGTGGTCGGGTTGGCGGTGGAAAACAAACCTGAGCATTTAACAACATCTTCAAAGCTTCTTGATACTTTCTCTCCGTTCGGACAATCTCCCGAATACATAAAAGTGCTTTCCTGGCTGCCTGCCAGACTACTGTATCCTCCGAGTCTGAGGTCGCGTCCTTCGATGTCAAGGGAGAAGGCAGTAGTACATCGTGAGGTTCAGCGAGCTGGTCGGGAATCGGCGACCAGGATGACGGGAAAGACGTGTTGCAAAACCCGTTTTCATCTCCCCCTACGCAAGGAAAATGTGCATTGTCCGAGGACCTCGAAGGCGATATGACTCTTCCCCACTCACCACCTATCCTGCGTACCTTCTCAAGCCGATCTACTAAGACATCATCCGAGATGCTGTCGTCTTCCACAGCGATTGCCATGCTAAACCGATCCGGCAAAAATGCTATGCTTGCAGGTTGACGTTTTCGGTCAGCGGTATAGGGATTCGACGTCACTGGCGGGGTTCCTATCCAGGCTAAGGAAGCAAGAACTTCGGTACTTCCACTGGTTCGCCGTGTTTTTGTCTCATGAGATTGGTCTATCTTGAAATGACACTCAGGGGAAAAGTTAAAATCGGTTTGGCGGTCGTGCCATGTATGGTGAAGGGGCTACTAGACGTCACTGCATTACTTGTAGAGTGACGGAAGGTCAAGAGGCTCACAATATCAACCTTAAAGGGTGAGGGTGGTCTGATTTGAGGCAGCGAAATCTTCCAGCTATGCGCGTTCGTGGACGATGGAGGGGTATCAGTGGCTGATTGTCGTAAAACACCTCTGCTTGCCTGCCGACGGGAGGATGACAGAGAGGACGGTGAAAAAATGGGTTTCTCAACGCGGCGTTTGGAAAGCTTCGATGGATTCGGAACATAGGGTCGAGGATCCGACGTACGAGCAATGTGCGCACTCCAAGGTGCCCCAAGCATACTGCATTGTGTGTGAGAGTTTTCTGTTAGGTCTGGCGCAGTTACCACGGGCTTCCTTTGTGTTGTAGACTGAAAAGGGTCTGGGAAGCGGTAGTGAGGAGAAGGTGGATGCGCAGCTGTATTCATGCGCAAACCAAGCTTTGATGTTCTTGTGTGCGACACGTCTGGTGAAGTGGCAGGTGGCAGCCTAGGAGACGTAGGATCACGAGGGGAAGTATGAGGGTTTGGCAGATCTGGCGAAGAGTGAATGGGGTAATTGAGTACAGAGTGTTGTGGCACTCCAAGTTGTTTCCGAAGCATCTGCGGGTCTGAAGACAACGAGACTCTGGGTGATGCTGCAGAAGGCATGGAGCGGATGTGTTCGTATGCAGAATCCAATCTCTGTATAAGATCCTCATCCTGGCATATGTTGGCAACTGAAGTGTCACAGGAACCTCGAGCAGGATAGGAGCTACACTGGGGCCTTGTCGGTTGGGGGTCGCAGAGGTAGCTATCAACACCGTTGGTTGACAAGGAAGATGATGATACCGCGGGTAGCTTGAATTGGTGTGAGGTATAGTTGGACTCTTCATGTATCGTCTGTGTTCGTACTGGGTCGTCGAACTCAGGTACGACGATGAAACCGCTTGTGGAAGAGCCATGGGACAGATATACATTCGATACGCGGTTTCCAGAGTGCCCCACTTTGACCTTTCGTCGTAGATCTTGCTTCCCGGACAATCCTCGAAAGGGGGTTGGTAATCGCCAAATTTTTTTCTCCCCAGACATGCTGGGGACGCGTTACGCATGGAAGCCAGATTGTACGGTATCACTTGATAGTAATAGTCCTCGTGTTTATTCGCTTGAGGTGAGCCTGGTCGCTTAGTACTAATATGTGCTGGCTCCGACAGGGGCCCGGGAGCCGAACTTCCAAAATCCCCCTATGTGCGCGTAACACGTCATGTGACAAAATCAATTATGTAAGTAGTTGGGGCAGTTATCAACGAGCAAGGCCCAAATACACACGAAGAATGTGATTCAAAGTAGATGAAACCTAAGCCGAACCTTTCATTCCTCGGAATTGCTATCGTACAGCACCACATATTCCAGGGGCTCGGAGTGAGTACGGGTATCCTGCCACTCCGCATCCTCATCATCCGATGTTGGTACGCTCACAAGGGACACCGAAGAAATGTCGGATTCATGATCTTCAACCTCGTCCGTCACGGTTTTGGTGGATGGTAGCGAAAATTGGGGGGCGTCTTGCAGTTCGTCGATGGCGTTGACCGAGTTGGTGGGATGTGCGCTGGGCATCACCATGGAGGATGCCGCGAGCGAATGTTCACTCCCTTGATCAGAATGATGATCTGCGACTGTCAAGCTATGATTTTGGTTCAATTGCAAAGTTACTGTGTAAAATTGGGATGACTCACTCAATCCATACACTGCTCCCAAAGAAATTGCCCTGACCATCATTGAGTCGCCAGTAACCAACATACCTCCCTGGTACATCGGGCGCCTTCACAGACGTCAGATGCATGCCCACTTCCATTGAAGTAATGGTAAGCACATACCTTCAAGTCCCCCGTCCAAATATCAAGGTCTTGTCCTGGATGCACAACCCCGACCTTCGCCCTTAAAGCAGCAGCACTGCATTCCGGGGCAAACGTCTCTCCAGCAACAAACTGGATCTCGGTAGTCGTAGGCCAAGGAAGTTCACTATTATTCATCATATGCCAACCTTTGACAAATTCCGCTCCAGGGGGGAAGATCTGACCATCAGGTACGTTAGTATCCCCCACGAGGGATGAGTCCAGACGGCTTTGCAGTGGTGCATTTGTCGGGACTATTTCCTGCTTATCGTCTGCAAGGAGTTGCTGAGTGGGACGTTGCGGTTCCTGGGCATTTGACGGCGTAGATGAGGGAGTAAGGTAGCCATCAGCGATTGACTTGGTCCCGGGGTCTGGGGAGACCGGACACGTCCCGGGGCGCTCACCCGCTTGCGAAATGGAAGGGGTAGTGAGTATTCCCGATAGCGATTCTTCCGCGACGAGCGGCTCATGGTCAACTGGTTCCGTGATAGTGTCTTCGATGGGATCAATAACTGGATCCCCAACTTTCGGAACCTTCACCGCATTCAGGTGCATCATCTCTTGGTTTACTTTCGGCCATAGATGGTAGTAAATATCTAATGCCGGGTGAATTGATTGGGGAGATGCATGTGGGTCTGCGACATCAACTAGAAGATGTGATGGCGCAATGGTGACGGAGGTGGGTACTGTTCCGAGTACATCGCTCGCGGGGCTGCCGAGCGGGCTGAGAAATTCTTCAGCGGGGGGTATCTGGACCTCCGCAGTCACGTTGGTAGCCTGTCCAGATACAATGACAGGTGCGAGTTCAGGTGACTTTATTGGGACCGCGAACGGACTTGGGGGATACAAGGCAGGGGACCCGGACTCGCCGCAGACCGGAACAGACTTTTGACTGGATATTTCATCAACCGTCTGTGTCTGCCATACCCGGTAGACAGTCGGGATAACAGTCTCAGAAGTTCTCAACTTCAGCATAGGATGATTCAGCGGGTGGACAGGAATCGGAAGGGCCTCGCAGTCACTGCACAAGTCAAAATCGGGACAGCCTGGATGCATGCACTGTGGAGAATCAGATTATGAACAGTAACCTGTAAATTCCCTTACCTTGTAGCGAGCGCTGCGAATCGTTTTCCGACACGCTGTGTTCAAAATTTACTCAATGGTGTATGTGAATTAAAGGGACAGACAGCTTACAGTCGCATACCGCGAGGTGTGTAACTTGACGAGATGGTATGGAGTCACGCATCTAAGGAGTTCATGATGAAGGATTACATTTGCTTTCAAATGCCGCGTCCTTACCATCAAGTCTTCTGGTTTGCTCACTTTTACAAACCCATGGCTCGGGTGCTGCTCCGTGGTTATCCTTGCAAGACAGTTAGATGATCAGATAGTTGTATATACGTGGAATGGCAAACCTGAAGCAAGACAAGCACGTATCAAAGTCTAGCTGAATTAGCATCATTCTGTTACAATTTGCTGAAGAAGCTTCACCTGGGCAGACAACACATTTCTGACACAAACGTTCAGCCTGAAAAGTCGAGATACAGCATGAAGACTCACATAACGTTCCCCAACAATCGCTGAGTCACAAAGATTGCAGGTCGCGGAGTGACGAACAGGCGGATCTGCGGGGATGGCAGCTGATCCCTGTCGTGTGACTGCGGCGTGATCAGAGCTGGGAAATTGTTGGCGGTTTCCGAGCGATCTATCGTTGTCACCACTGGGAACAGTATGAACATAAACGCGCCCCGGCGTTTCTATATCGAAAAACTCGTGGAATGGATTATGTTGCTCTGTTGCCCCGGACTCCACGCAGGCGGTGCAAAGATCATAGTCTGGAATTGGATAAGGGGGGAGAATCCCGGCTGGATCATCTGACGTACCAGGACAGTCCAAACATTTATGGCGAACACCCACAACGGTGCTGCTGCAGCTATCACAGATGACACCGCGATGCACAGAAGGTACTAGTTCACGAGCCAGACCCGAAGATGCAGGTTCTGTTGGCCCAAGGAGTCCCGACATGCTGCTACGAGGTTTATTTTCATTTGTAATTTGTGCTGAAACTTGAGTTGAGCAGTCGGTCGAGCGTTGCTGAACGACGTGGGAGGGACCAAAACTGAGAGTATGGGCACTATGCGACTTGGAGAAACAACTAGGGCACTGATAATTCATGAATCAAACAGCCAATGTTCTCGAGTAATCGGCTCACGACTGCATGCCAGGGGCATTTGTTACAACCATACCAAATGCCGGTGAAGCTGGTTTTGCAGACAAAACACCATCGAGAAGTACTTCCGCCGGTGCCGACGGGAAAAGTCTCTGTTTGAGGCGGAACAACGTCGACATCAGAGACGCTAGAGGTAGATGGTTCGACAGATGGGGCGGATTGCTTCTCCACGTAACTTGATCCGAACGTTCTGCGCAGAATACACTCCAGGTCCTCTTTAAATGAGGACAACAAGGCTTCCATATCTACCTTGCCCTTTGTGATGGGACAGCAAGGCACAGTTCCCATCGTCCCACGTTCTTGAGGGGAACAATACTTGCTGAGTGTTGGAGAGAATATTATCGGTGGCGGAGGAGGAGGAGACATCTTAAATGACAGGGGTGGAGGCGGAAGAATGCAGGTAGCAGATAGCTGGGGAGGCGGTGGTGGTGGTGGTATGAATGACTGTGGGTTCAGAGGTAATATACAATTGTGGCCGGATACGACAGGAGATGGCAACTTGGGGGTGGCCTCAGACGAGGGAATTGCGGGGGCGCCGTACAGCGAAAACCTTTCAGGGGCCATCCTTGACGCCTTGTGGGGAGTTTCATCAAAGATGGTGAATCGTAGCAAAGGATTGGGCCACAGACGGCGCAAAGGAGCGACATAATAATCGTAGTCTTCGGCAGAGTGCACTTCCCTGCCGACCAGGATACGACCAGGTTTAAATGCGTCAGGAGAGAAAATAAGTCTAGATAGATAATAATTATGGCTTATGGGGAATACTCGATAGAGCTAGGGAGAGAATGAGCGCCGGGTAGTGGCAAGCGATTAGCGGAAGGTCACAGACCTGATGATGGAGCTCATTGTATGTAGGAAAGACAACAGACTCTGGAAAGGTGAACTTGCGAGTTTCATTTCTGTAGGTCGCCTTGACGGTGAACATGGTTGTTGTTCAAGATGGGATGGGATCCCGCAGCTTACGCAGTACGCATTTATGGGCGTGACATGGCGTGACATGGCACAATGGAGTCGGGATACTAGTACTACTATACACCCGGAGGGCAGTGCAACGAAGATGTCATTCTCGCTGCTCTGCACGACGAGATTCGATCCCTGTCTGGAGGGATTCGAGTGGAACAACGCCCCCGACGGCACACCATCACCATATCTTTTACTCGCACACCAACTCGATCGTCTGGTCTCCTCTGCTCGTCTCAGTCGCTGGACAGTCTTCGATTCACTCGATTACACAACACTAAAAAACGTGTGCGACGAATCTGTCCACAAGGTAAACGGTGCCGATGGCAGGACCCCTCTGAAGGTGATCAGAACCCCAGTCCCTTGCCAAACACTGACTCAGGCCTGTGGACCAGATACGTGTCGTCTTCCCGCCGTCTGGGAACATCAATGCTTCTGCCTCCCCAGCCGAGTCACTGCGTTATGATCCGACAGCAGGATCTCGATTTAATCCTGATCTAGATGATCATACCCAATTTGATCCGATTCTCTCAATCTGTATCGACACTGAGCCGACCTCTGGCACCGTCTCCATGAAAACGACAAACAGACAAGCATATGACGATGCTCGAGCCCGCGTTGGCATCCCCCCACTCGGTGTACCCCGTCCCCATGATGTCACCGCGAACCCTCCAGATGATGTTATCTTGTTCAACGCTTCGAGAGACATCATGGAGTCGTCGATCTGCAATGTTGCTTTCTATCGCCATGGGTGCTGGCTCACCCCGCCACTGACGGTGGGCTGCATATCTGGTGTATTCCGACGATGGTTGCTGGAGAACGGTCGCATTTGCGAGGCCGACGAACACTCTATATCATTAGATACCATCGAAAACAAAGAATTGGTGCTTGTCTTCAACGGAGTGGCGGGATGTCGGCTGGGACGAGTGTGCCGCGATAGACGATAGAAATCTGAGCGTTTGGGAGTGACGCACTACATGTGATAAGCTTATATGTACTTTTAACTGGCGTGGTCATCGACTTCTATGGTCTCTCCGTCTGTTCCATCGAATATCCCATCATCCATCTCGTTCAGTATGTAGTCCACGATAAAGCTTTCCTGAACCAATCGGTCGAGCCTTGCGAGGTGTCGTTGAGTATAAGGAATCAAGCCGTCGACGATATCCTTCAAGGGCGAAGACGTGGCCCCGATCGGATGTCGCGAGTCGTATCTAGAACCACCAGTCCCTTCCACAGAATTATAACCGAAAGCTTCAACAATATCTTCCGCAGGCCGCAATTTCAATATGGCATAGAGAACACTTTGTGCGACACCACTTGTTTTCGCGTTTGTGTTCCAGTCGCAGATATATCGTACGAGGAGAGAAAGATCCGGACTTGGGAGCGTGCGTAGAACTTCATCCAGTGCATGGTTGCCGCTCACAGACGTATCGCTCTGCAACCCCTGTTCCAACGCGACTGACCGAATATCTCCGAACAGCGCAAGGAGCCTTCCAGGTTGTTGCATAGCAAGCGCGAGTTCAATCGCTCTCCGATAGTCGTGCATAGCAAGGTAATTCATAAAGTCTTGCTCTCTGCACGTGAATGTAGTCAGATGAGCATAGCACATGAATTTTCTTACCTGAGCACTTGATTGGCACGTTTCGCCTCTCTTTCTTTCTCCTCCTCCTCTGTACAGTCTTGCCAGAACGTGACCACAGAGTCAGCGGCTCCGGAGACGATTGTCGCCTCGTCGGTACTGATGGCTAGCGCCCAGACCTAAGACCTATCTCGATCAGTTCCTTGTTGGAAGATGGACACGTACCTTGCCTTCATGGTTGTCGAGAGTTTCCACGCAAGCTTCCTCCCTTACGCTCCATAGCTTTATTAGGCCATCAGATCCTGTACTCACCAGGTGCGTTCCATTGTTAATAAAATCAACCCGGAGAACGGAATTGGTATGTCCCTCGAACGTTTTGATGCAAGTAAAGTCCTCGAGGCTCCAAAGTTTGACCGTTTTATCACTGCTCCCAGTAGCCAACACACGTTCCGTCTTCCCGAACCTAACATTCCAGACGCCTCTTTTGTGGCCTTTGCAACACCCTAAGCGCTTAATCTCTCCGTGCGGACGTTTTCCACGAGAACCGAGTGTAAAGAAGACCTCGTAGACGTTTGCAGTGCGGTCTTGGGAACCAGAGGCCAGAAGTTGGTCATTTGGTGCGATGTCCAGAGAATTGATATCCTTGTCGTGGGCTTTAAGTGTCACGAGACTGTGACATTTTACTGGATCTACACCAGCGAACGTCAAAGGGAGTTCTGACAAATCCCACATCTTGATTGTTCGGTCTTGACTTCCAGTGAAGACGAAACGAGGGTGGGAGTCAGTGTTAGTGTACTCCCGTGACATGGCGATGGAACCGACGCTCTCCGTATGTCCTTCACAAGTAGCGATGCAGCCCCACCCATTGGTGTCAGGTTGTTGTGCAAAGGCCCATATTCTCGCAGAGTTGTCCTTGCTTCCACTGGCAAATATACGGCCGCCCAAACCTTGATCCAAAGAGAGCACTATGTCGGTGTGACCGGCCAAAACTTGTGCATCCAGATTAGAAATCGAATAAATGCGAATGAGCGACGAGTTGGTAGCAAGTGCGAGCTGAGTGTCGCGTGGCATCGAGTCATTGGGCGGGTTGGGAGAGGAACTTGGTGGTGATAAAAAGATGGCGTCGACAATTTCGTCATTGTAGCCAATCATATGGCGGACTAGTGATCGGGATTTTAGGGAATAGAAGAAGATGTTTTGGTCTGCATGTGCAGAAACAATGGCATCTACAGACGGGAGATAGCTAACCCCCAAGAACAATAAGAAACGCTTCTGGGACAAAGTAATCACTTACAAGGCATCAATAACCTGCCTCTGCGCCTCCAGACCAATAGTATTTGAACCAGACTCTGCAGCCAATGAGTAAATGACAGAGCCCTGTGTAAGATCCCAAACTCGGATAACACCCTTATCGCCGGCAGTGAAGAATCGAAGTCTCAGGGATTTAGCAGTGAAGCAGGTGAGTTCAGGGTGTACGAACCCTACGGCTTCAACACTTTCCATGACTGGGACAGTCTTAGAAAGAGTCGGGGCCACGATGGTCGAGTTCCCTTTCCTTTTGCTGATGCTTCCATCGGCTGAACGAGAAATTGCGGACATATCCCAAAGTAAAACCACGGAGTCCCTTCCTCCACTTATGAGCCATTTTCCATCGGGTGTCACATCCAGACCTCGTGGAACGGAAACGTGGCCTTCTAGAACGGCGATAGGTCGAAGTGCTCCCTGGTCATTTCTAGACGTTCCCATCAAGTCAAACAAGCGAATCCGAGTGTCGACTGAGGCAGTCACGAGCTGAAAAGTCCGAGCTGAGCTGGCAATTGACGGATCCCGGGGAAAATTGAACTTTAAGGCGCTGACAACGCCCCCGTGTCCTTTGAAAACATGCGTGACGTGTCCCGCAGAGATGTCCCAAACTTTGACAATACCGTCCGCTGACCCAGAAGCAAGGAATGCTGATGTCGGGTCAATTGTGCAAACATGTACTGGTGCATCATGGGCATGGGCAATGACTCGGGAAGGGTGTACGACCTGACCGGAAAAGACTTTTGGGATTTCGTACAGTCTGAGGGAGGGAGGAGTTGTGAACAATATGAGGTGGGCCGCGGAAGGTGATAGGCAAAGTGTCGTGATGGCCTCGGACTAAAGCATGTGAGGTGAGTACCAGGCAAGAAATATGCGCACAAGACATACGCAGGAGAACCGGCAAAGCAGTTTTCCACTAGATAGTTCTGTCAATAGCGCTTCTTCCGCGAGACATGTAACAATCTTGGATCCATCTGCGGCAACTGCGATAGAACCGGTTGTGTGCAACGGCTCAATCGTCCGCAATTGCTTGTAGCTATCATCGAGTAGTTAGCCACATATACCCCTTGCATACTGAGAGACCCTACGTAGTCCTGACTTTAGGCCTCCAGTGGCCGTTAGCCATGTCAATTTCAAGGATATGGAATTGTAACCGCTTGTTGAAAATTTCGACACTGAAAATTGTTTGGTACCAAACACGCCTTCAATGAATCAATGAATCAAATTTGAGACGAATAGCTCACCTTCAAGTTCAAGTTGTTGAACTTAAGCCTGACTTGAATATCCGGGCCTGATATGATCAAGGATCATTAACATTGGAGAAGTAAGCCGCTTAGACTTGTAGCTTATTCGTAGTCGAGTGCATAGAGATCAGGCAGCACCATTCCAGCCTCATATTTTGTACATATCATACGATCAATCAAGTCACGATCAATCAACAGACTAGACTGTGCGCAAAAAATTAGCGTCATCTACTCTAGTGGAATCCTTGTGCAACCATGCGAAGAACGCTTGCTCAGACATGAACCCGGAGAAAATATGAACGTTTGAACCTGGCCAGCCGACATGCATCGCTGGATCAACTATGCCAATTAAAAGCACCAACGCTACGCCAGCCGATTTTGAAGCCGGAAGGCGGTCTCTTCAGCTGCCCTTCTCAATCGATTTTCTTCGTTTGCAATCCTTTCGGCTTCTCTTCTTTTCCTTCCTTCTTCTTCCAGTAAACTTTCTGTCGCCCTCAATGCAGCCTTCGCTCGAGCCGCTTCAGCCTGTGCTTCGGCGAGTTGATCTGATATTCGCAATGAAACAGATATAGCATCAGCGGCTTGTCGCCGTAGTCCAGCCATTTCTATCTGCATTCGATCGATGACGCCTTCATCGATGGTAGAGTACACCCGGCGGCCCTTATCTGAACTATAAAGACGTGATGCAGCTTCATGGATCCCAAGAACGTCTAGGCCAGACGCTGATAAATTGTGATTGCGCGGCACAACCATATCTTCTTCGCTTTCGTACTCGTCTTCTGAACCATTGCATTCGCGTGGACTACATTGCCTGTCGGTTTGTCCTTCAGAATCGTGATCGTATGTCCGTATAGAAGACATCGCTCCTGGAGGTGGACTAGCAAATGTACTAGGCTCGGCAGAAGTTCCGCTTTGTGTCAGAGATTTTCGTGGCCTCCCGCGCTTCTTCTGGTTCGATTGGGCCGCATCAACCTGGGAGGGGCCAGAGACGGCCTTGGACGTTCGTCCACGCTTCCGCGGTCGCTTCGTACCTGGGGGAGCAGAGAGATTCACTGTCCAGTAGGAGCCGAACCCTGGATCAGTGACTGGGCGAGGTTGTCGCTCAAATAGTCTGTTCAAGGACAGATGGTGGCGAACGGATTGCTGGGGGAAGGCATCAGAGGTGGAGAATTCCAAAGCGCAACCATCGTACCTTCCACGTTGGACCAGCGTTTCGAAAGTATACATACTTGTTTTCCATAGCTGCATAGATCTCTCTTATTGTTAACCGCTTCTTAGCACTTCCTAATATCGCACAACGTAGAATAACGGGAAGTGTGTGTTGTGGTCGCCCGTCTGTGTCTGGGAGACAAGCGAGGGTGTCTGGGCAATTGGGATGTGGCCCATGATCACCGTTTTGGACCTTTCCTGGAAGTAGAGAGCTACTTTTGACCATCGGGTCTGTACTTGTGTCCGATGTAGATTCTGGCGAAGTTGGCCCCTCCCGCTTTCGTTCTGCTCGTGTTGGCCTGAACAAAGGGGGTTAATGGAGGAAAATGGAACAAAGATAAACTCCACCAACTCGCAAGAACTAGATAGACTTGCTTCGGGATTCAACAAGTTCTGAATGCTGGACATTCTTGCGTGGCATTCAGATGGTGAGCCCTTCAAAGGAACATTATCAAGTACAAAGAAGTTGCGCGTTGTCATTGTGGGTCCGCGATTACATAATTTTACTCTAAGCTCTACATTCGATAATTATTCGGTGAACCATGGAACTCGTACGAGTAGCTTGTTGATGGGGCCCTCCATCCAGGAACCCCTTGGGCAGCGGGATAGTTCGCGTTCATTTGCGATTCCGAGCTTGGTGCATTCGTCGCGGAAGATGGTTGCTGATAGGGTGCGTGCACAGCATTCGTCGCGCGGGGCCACCACTCGTAACCTGGATAATATGATGTCGACGGTTCGATACCTGGGATATCTAGCCCCAACATGTGCGCCATCATGCGAGTGCTGATGTCCTGGATCCCTGCAGTAGATGCCACCCGTTCCTTTGCGCCAGAGTCCCCAAACGCTTCTCTTTGAAGGAAGTCCGAACTCTTCTCCCTCCCAAATGCATCATCGGCATCTCTTTTCTGCCGGTCAGGACGTTGCAACATGGGCGCAAGGTTGCTATCTACCTGGACCTTTACGCCATGAAGCAAGTCCCATGCTCTAGCAGCACTAGGCCAAGTCGTCTGTGCATGTGTGAAGGGAATTCTGGGATATACGAAGCAGTTACTTACTTGCATCTCTCTGAGCACAATCAACGACTGCTGGAGCCCAATGTAAGCCTGCACATTTGATGGACGTAGAGTCACTTTGAGCGACAAGTCAAGCGAGTGATAAGATCTGTATAATCTAGGACATACGCGTCACGATATGCATGATACTGGACACGAATAAGGTGGGGTGCGGATGACATGGGTCAAAACGACTCACCCTGCACTGAGGATATATGATGAAAGAAAAGGTGATGCACGCTTAATATTGTAGTAATCGTGATACGTCGTCACTGGATCACAATTAACAGGAACCTCAGCATTCACATTACACCACTTACCAATAGTACTGATGTAAGTTGCAGCACTTTGGCATAGGTCGAAGGCTTTCAGCGACGCCGTATTAGAGCCAGGAGGTGGATTTTGCAGGATCGGCTCGGAGCTAAAGAAATCAGCTTACATACCCCGTGTGCACTGGATCAAAGGTCGTACCCTTTCCAATTTGGTATACTATGCCAAAAGTAAACATCAGCAATTTGTGTTCGGTGAGAAATACTACTCACAAGGCTCTGTGCAAAAGTAATACAGCGGACCAATATTTAACGTGAATATATAAAACAGGGGCTGGTGGAGAATTTCTTTTGCTTGCGGGGTCATATCTTAGGTTGTCGGGGAGCTCAAGGTACCATTGGTCAAGACGAGCTTCCAAGTTGCTTAAAATGGCTCGTCTGGAACCACGTCTGGAGGACCTGACCGGATAAACAGATGACACAATCGACCCAATGATCACAGCTAAACGAAACGCATTAACGTGAATAATAACCGTGGGCGAATACTAACAGAGTGACGAAGCAACCCGAAAGCACTGCATAATGAGGACGGTCGATAAAGATTGGTGTGACAAAACACTGAGTTGGTGGCTTAGATGAGGGTCATCCTCATACTGTAGGGCCATTTAACGGGGAAAAAAAGGCAATCCAGGTTTGCACAACTCACCTCCTCTGCATCCGGTAGCGATGTGTCGAAATCATTCTCGTCAATGCATATTGGGCGTCCTGACAGCGAAATGTCAGTTATTTACGGGCCAAGGTTAAACTCATGCGAACCCATATATGTGGAGCTATACCTTGAAATCAAAAGTGAGCTGGGTCAATCGTATCAGGTAGAAAGACGCACTTATCCGCAATGCAACAAGCCCACCATATTTGTTTCCTCACTTGATTTTCTTCGTTAGAGAACATTTTTCTCCCATTGAACTGCCAGTTATCTGCTGCGCGATTGAGACCTAGGTCTAGCGCCTACGTTATCATTTATCAGGCTGAGACTGGATATTGGCATATGGAACGAACCATTCTAATAGCCATCCCTTCAAAATCAAAGTGTGTTGAGACGCGAGGCAAACACATGTAATTGATATCACCACACCGATGTACAACCAACCCTGTTCCATGGACCCTGAAAGTTGGGTCAGCACAGAAACGGACAACCCCATACGACCATACCAATTCCAAATTCACGGTGGCCAAGGAGGAGTAGAGCCTGACAGGTTGATGCTCGACAACTGTGTGACACCTGTGCTAATAACCGGAAAGATATTGGTGATCAAGAGAATAAGCTATAGACACAATGGTGAAGTACCGAGTACACCTCTTGCTTGAGTGAGGTAATCACACCTGGCATCCCATATTTTGTCCATGGGCTCTGAAGCTCTCTCATCGAGGTAGCGAGCAGCAACGGAAAATATCGACAGAAGCAGTAGTTTACTGACGGTCTGTGACGGTTCTGGGGCAGATGAGGGAGAATCACCGTTTGAGCCTGGCGGACTCAGATTGCCACTGCTACAGGGTAAGCACCAGTTCGGGCAACAATGCAATATCAACGAACTTTCGTTTCCTGTTGCGGTGAGGAAGTATGAGGAATTGAGCACAACGTAACCACACGATAAACCTTACCATTCATTATATTCTCGCAAAAAACGACCTTTGTGGATAACAGGAAATATTGGGTGAGCATACGAGAAGAACAAGTCAAGCAGTCGATCCTGCA
Source organism: Boletus sp. MG55 (assembly GCA_003313885.1). NCBI lineage: Eukaryota > Fungi > Basidiomycota > Agaricomycetes > Boletales > Boletaceae > Boletus > Boletus sp. MG55. The sequence continues at coordinate 30,931 of QGOI01006969.1, read as the reverse complement.
TCGCGACAGGAGGAAATATAACAGGAATGACAGCTTCTGGTGGCATGACAGACAAATCTGCATTGGCGGATGGCCAGAAGCGTGTCATCGGAAGCCTCCTGTAAAGAAGGAGGGTCAGCATCTTGCTGTGATCATACAAAAAGAAATAGATCCAACCAAACTCCTCCGTCAAGACGACTATCTAGGCGATCGTTTCGAATGAGGAGGTGGAGGCCACTGGTTTTCCCATGATATCGGACCTGGACTGGATGAGTAAATCGGAACTTCAGTCAAAGTGCAGCATACCTCTTGATTCTCGTCCAACGATAGTTGTCCAAATGCAGTCGCACACTGGTATTCATCCGTCTGTTCTGAATCTGAAGCATATTGATATTAAGTTGAATGAATTTTGACACTATCGAGATTAACGAATCACCCGACGATGCCTCCATGGTGTACATCTCATTCCAATTCGGAGGGCTTGGTCCTGCCCCGGAACTAGATTCATCGAGTCGGCGGCGTTGTGGCAGAGGAGCCCCGCTAGATGCACGAGAGGGTGACTGCCGAGTGCTAACACTGTGAGGACCTTCCAATCCGTTCCTAGACAAGCGAGCAGCCAAGCGGTCTTGCCATTCTGCAGTTGGCATGCTCGACAAGGCGTTGTCTTTGTGGATGTTCACAAAAAGCTTGCCTTTGCGTGATAAAAAAGAGACCATTACCTCTTGCAGAAGAAACAATCTCTCGCGATATACGTGACTGACGCCTAGATCGTGCAGCATCGCGAGAAGTCTCGTTGCTTCGGAAAATACAAGCGAAGAAATCTTCTTTTGTAGCACTGGCAGGCCGAGAGAGACGCCCTGAAGGACCCTATTTTGTGTCAGTCTCGACAGTGCTACGGCAGAGCACGAGCGTACAAATGGTCCGGTATCCACTCTGGTCAATATATCCCTAGCTAAGTCGTCTTGTCGGATGTCAGCTAACAAATCCTGTACACGACGGTCTGGACATGCAAGCAATGACCCGAGCAATGACTCGACTTGGTGCCATCGTTGTTCAATGGCCTGAATGTACCCTTTTGGAGGACCACGCTTGTAGCTGGGGCCTACAGTAATCGATGGAGGTTTCTCTACACCCTCTTGCTGCGAAAGCTTACCTAGAAAAGTACAGACTGAGAAAAGGGAGATCGTCAGGGCTTAAACGACACATTGGTGGAGGTGGAGATACCATTGCCTCCAAGAGCACAGCCCTTACAGGTTCCCAGAGTACTGGAAGGCTCGCACTTGCTCTTGGTCTTTCTACACTGATCGCAGGCTAATTACGAGGCAGTTCAGTGGGCAAGGATGGGATAGTAAATAACTGAATTCACCCCTGCTACTCCGTTTGCGGCTTGACAGGGAGTCCTGGTTCGATTCGTCTTCGGAGTGTTCTGATTCGTTCCAATGGGTTGTCGACATTGCGGAAAGGCAAGACTCGTCTAGAGCGTTTATCGACTCCAGCCGACGGTTTGGATGAATAATTTGACTGTAAGCATTGATCTCAGTAAAATATTCGCACGTTACCCAATTGGTGATTTAACCCCTGGCGCTGTAGTTCTCAACTTCTCACTAGCATACGTATACATGACAATTGATCAAGACTGACGCGGACGTCCTAGGCTCGACGGTGTGGTAGGTTTCGATCAGTAGCATGGACAAACGCACACCAAGTCCAGTAGGACTCTCGATATTACACTAATCAGTGCATAAAAAACAGTGGCAGATTCATCCGCAACCAAAGAAGGAAGGCGGAACGGAGTGCGTATGGCACTAAAAGAGGACAACCCCTACTTAAGAGGACTGTATGGGAGAGGAAGTAATATAAACGAGTCCATGACTTTCGCGAGCTGGGCAGTCTACGGCATTGTCAGCCTTTCAACTCTTGAACGCAACGAATCATGTACCTTGGAGACCGTCTCTGCCCATCCATCAATCTGCCAGGCCTTCTCCCTCATTTCTTTCCTTGCTTCGAGGCTCCTAATACAATCGTGAGAACGATTTGTCACAAAGGTTAGACTTTCACTGACGGGTATTGCCACATGTGGTGAACTTGGTGGAGCCTTCCAATCTGCGAGAACCAAGCTCCGACTGGTGCGACAAATTTGCGACGGGCTTCAATACCCCTCCGCCTGGCAGCACCGGTCAATCTCGGAACATGATACATGTCAGGCTATCAGAAGCATACCATGTGTTCTCCCACTCCAAAAGGGTACCGGGTTTCAATTGGTAACTCCGGAGCTCAAATATACCACCTTGAGCATGTGGAGGTGCAGTAGGGAAGAATGCAAATTCTTGAGCAAGTTGTGTAGAACGGGAAACTACGCAGGGCAGAAGCGCCTTGTAAGATTTAGCGTGCTGAAGGGGAGTAAGCACTATGCGTGAGCAGACTGAAGTCAGGGGGACCACCTCTGAACCTTTAATGAGCTCCACTGTCTTGTCATAACCAGCATAGTTCTCATACTCTAGTATATGGACTGCGGTTTGAAGCAAAATGGATGAATCTCCCTGACGGCGCGCAATGAGATACACTCACCAAACGTGTCTTGGTTACCAACTAATGTCTCCCAGCTGCCTGTCAGCTTGACGTGCAATCGTGGGTCATCCTTGATCCCCGCATAGTACTTTTCACTACGAACAAACGTAAATTTACAGTGTCCCGAATTGCTAGAGCCACGCACGCAGCTGCCTTATACTCTTCAATCGACTCGGGTTTCACTTGATGAACTACCCAGCTATTAGATGAATCGGTTTCATCTACACCAAGAGCCCCTACCTTCGAACCCATGGACATATTTACCTCTCGCAACAAGCCTTGAGTGCTGCTGTACTTCAATTTCGCCTGCCCTGCGAGCATCTGGTGATCCATGGAGCAGCGTCTGCCGCATGTCCTGAGTATAACAGCGTTGAGAATGCATGTGTGCTACCTGAACCGAAATACAACGTTGCGCTTTTCGGAACGCAACGTCAGGTTTAAATGCGCTCTTCGCTGCCAGGTGGAACATCGTTGAACCCGTATAAGTTGTTGAATGAAACCAATAGGACGTAAGGCGGTGTGAAGAAGCGGAGCTGCTAACGAAAACGAAAACCTACTGTACTAACTAAGTAATCAGTTTGAAATCAGGCCTAGTCAAAAATCCATTCAAATCCCACTACCCGAGTCAAAATCCCAAACTATAGTCTCCATGGTAATTTCTTCGATAAACCCACCAATCAGAACTCTCAAATGGGCCTTTAGGCGGCAACGTTACTTGTTTGCTTTACTGGCGGCGGCCCTAAGCGATCATGCTCGGGGCCCTGGACCTCAAACCGGAATATCATGCACATGGGTAAAATACGGATTTGCTCTACACATTTTGTGGCACAGACCTCACCCACACCTCATATATTACCCATGGAAGAGAAACATCTTCTCCAGCCGTAGCTTTGAAGTACCGAGCGTGGTTTACCGCCATCCCCACGCTGCACTCCAGCAAATCATTATCTCGATCCTGCGTTGGCTTTGCTACCATTGTCGTGCTTCGAGACAAGGGTCGATATAGCGATGGGAGCTACGTACCCGTTACACCTCAGCATCACGTACTGTATAACCACGATGCTTACCCAGTGTTTTCCGTCGGAGGAGCACTCATATTTCGATCTACGGAGGATCTGCTCGTTGTTTGGAGCCACGAGAAAAACCAGCTCGATCATGGAACCATCGGATTCGAACATCGACAACACATCAATGAGAATGTAGTCGCCTTGTTTTGCATCTGCAGGGAACGCTCAAGAAATGCTCAAGGTATGACTCTTCAACTCACTATAAGGACTACGGAACGCAGTCCCAATGTTCCCGTCCACAGCACAAGACAGGGGATGTTCTTGGTAATGCAACATTGCGTCCTCCCCCATCAGCCTAGCGCTCCTTTCCTCGTTCCCGAGCAAGTCTGTCGCGGCCAGGCAGTTGGGGATATTGTCGTTGGGAAGCAGTTTAATGTTGCTTTCTAGCAGGTAAGGTGTACCGAGGGCGGCTGCGCGGTTTACATGGTAATTGTCGGTGTTGGCCAAAACATGACCATCCCTCTTTACAAAACCCAAATTGCCCATTTGGGCGCCATTAGACACTGCGACACTGAACGGGCGTGCCACAATTTTGTCCAGGTAGCGACATGCATTTTCCTGCTTCGTGTAGCAAGTCTAATATTTCATTTGAGAGAGAGAAACTTACTATATGCCTTCGGTTCCGTTCGTTTCCCTCGTGGCCGACGGTGAACGGTTGGCCTCCCCCGAGCTCTATTCCTTGATCAAACCAAATCTCTGGTACCTCGTTGCTCAGGACAGTGAAATAATTGTCTGCCATTTTGATTTGTTCGTCTGTCATGCTCAGGGTATCATCGTGCAAGAGAGAGACAAAGTCAAGGACTCGTTGTCGATGTATCATGGCACCATGACCTAACCAAGCAAAGCTTGTGTGGATGCCGTTTGATGTCACTGTTGTACGCAGCCGACTCGATAGATGCTCGTGCGGCGGCAAGAGATATATTCCGCCCTGCGAAGACTCTTCTATTCGAACACGGAGCGTCTTTATGAGCTCTGGCAAGATGACGTAGTCGTCGTCCTGCACTCGCCATCCACGACTCTTGGTTGGAAAAGGGAGCGTGTAAGCCCGGGTGAGAAACGTACCTGGATGAAACAGTATGGAGTCGACGCCTTGGTGCATGCAAGGTACCGAGCATAAAAATACAGATTTTCCGGAGAATTCTCTATCCTGAGCTTCCGGGTGTCACAGTGAGCGCTGGAGAAAATCTGAACGTAGTGTCAGTCAAAACTTCTCTCGTGAATTGGGGACAGAGATTGGTCAGTTGCACCTCTTTTGACAACTTCTGTGGACTGTTGTTCCAGACATATACTTCAGCAATGGTGTCATCTAACCATGGGCCACAAAGGAGAGATGCAATGCGGGTCACATTATCTAGCCGGGACCAGTTGAGGATGACGGCAGTGACATTGGGAAGCCCCCGAGGATTCGACGCGGGCAGGCCGACACGAACTTCTCCATGAGTATCGGTGGTGCCAGAAGCTTCTGTAAAACTGAGGGGGAAAGTGGACGTCGGAAGTCGTAGATCGTTCAGGATCGTATCTATCGTCCTCAATGTGACCATCCCACTGAGGCTGATATACTGGGACCTGATCGAGATCGCACATATAACTGGCCAAGTTCAGTCGGCGCTGACTTTCGACTCCTATTAGTACCTCAACGACAAATCAAAGTGGTAGTCATGATTGTCCCTCTGACAGTGCAACTTGGCAGTTATCTCACTGCGTAGCGCTCAAAGGGGAGATTCGGTTCAATGAGACGAGGGAAAAGTTTGGTTTCAACGATAAAAGCGAGGCCAGTCATCTACAACAAAATTGTTACAAAAGCGACTCAGTCCATTCTGGCCTTGAGTGTACGCGTAATGACTTGGTCTTTAGTACTGAATAGGGAAGGTCAGCCAAGAGATGATCTGGCGAAAAGCAAATGTCTTACATGACATGTACAACTGCGCCCCAGCCCGAAAATGCATCTCGATCGACTGCGTTTAGCAAAGTCTGCGAAATGGTCTCGAAGAGATCCTCGGGTTCCAAGTCAGGTTCCCAAAGGCCCTCTGCAACACCGAACAGTTTTGAGCTGGCCATCCCAGCAACGACGAAATCTTTGGCGAAATTTATGCAGCCTATGAGGTCTGTTGCAGCAATGAAAGGCTTGTATGCGCCTGAGGGGGTCTTTGAAAGACCGGCGATGACGGGCTCGATAAAGTATGGACCAAAACGGTGCTCATATAGAGTAGAGGACACCATATGGGTAAACGTCTCTGGTTGGATCTCTCGTTCTTCTTTGATAGTGTACATGTTGACGCGATAACGGAAGCGCTCGTGTCTACGATACTGAGATGGAGACGGTGGGGGTCAGACAGGTGACTTACAGTGTGGTGACATCGGTACCCAGTCCGGGGAGACCGACATACAATCTGTCTGTTACCGGAAAGACCTGGAGAAGGGTGAGGGGAGAACATACTGCAGGGAAGTATCAGACAAGTACCCTCTGGAAGTTGGATGAAATGCCCAATCCCTCTGTGCCGAACCGTAGGTCTGAAGCGATAGCGACACAATCCTTGCCAACCATGGCTATCACGGAGCCACCGTTATATTCCATCGCGGACTGTGTACATGTAAGACGAGACTGACGGCGAGGATGAAGCAGATATAATACTTACCATGGCTGCTTGTGGGGAGATTCGACGCGTCAGTGATCTGAGAGTCCAAGTGTCGTGACGCGCGTCCCTGAGATATGTCACGGAATCTGTCACAGCCGCGTTACACATATGGCACCTGTCATGCCGATATTTGGCCAGCCTAACATGAATCGCCTCATATATCGTTCGCTATCCAACATTCGAGCCCGGGTACAGGTATGGCCTTTTTCTTCTCCACAAGCATCCCCCTTCAATACCCCCCTCAGGACAGGATTACGCACATTGATGCCCACAGACCCTTCTCACCCGCCCTGGTCGATTCCTTCAATCGCAGACACGACTACCTTCGCATCTCACTGACTGAGCGATGTAATCTGAGATGTATGTTCCTTTGCGTCAGCATGGGTACTGTATTCATTCGGTCATCAGGCTTCTACTGCATGCCGAGTGAGGGCGTGGAGCTCTCTCCCCGAGCACACATTCTCACAGACGACGAAGTCATCCGTCTCGCCTCTCTTTTCGTTAAAAGTGGGGTCCGCAAAATCCGTTTGACCGGTGGAGAGCCAACGGTCAGAAAAGGTCTTGACAATATCATAGGTGACCAGTTCCGCTGTCTCGCATCGGCTGTCATCCGACGCTGATCTCAGCACGGTTAAATGAACTGCGCCCGTATGGTCTCGACTCGATCGCAATGACCAGTAACGGGCTTGCTGTCCATCGTCGATTGTCTGATTTCGTTCGCAAGGGTCTCACCCACCTCAACCTGAGGTTTGTCTCCCCGCTTCCCCTCAATGCGAATACCAGACTCAATCATCCAGCCTTGATACGCTAGACCCATTCAAATTCGAAATCATGACACGTCGCCCTGGCCACGCTGCCGTCTTGCGTGCTTTGGATGAGGCATTATCTTGCCCTGGCTTGCGATCTGTCAAGTTAAACGTCGTCGTCTTCAAAGGACTCAATGATTCCGAAGTCCTAGACTTTGTTGAACTAACCAAGGACAAAAGGCTCTCCGTGCGCTTCATCGAATTCATGCCTTTCACAGGTAACTGTCCAGGTGGTCTTCCATTCTCTTATTAAGTTTGCATGTTCAATCTACAAGGCAACAAGTGGGACAAAGCTAAAATGGTACCATCCGCGGAATTGCTGGACACAATCAAACAGCGATACCCTACAATTGCGCGCGCACCTGATGAGCTCAATGATACCGCTCGTTCCTGGAAAATACCAACGTACACGGGCAACATTGGTTTTATTAGCAGTATGTCTGACCACTTTTGTTCATCTTGCAATCGTCTGCGACTGACTGCCGATGGTCAAATAAAGGCGAGGCTTTCTACACCGTGATAGAGCACCCTTCCTGACTCTGCGTAATCATCAGGTTTGTTTGTTCGATGCCAAGGAGATCTCTCTTCGAGACGCAGTTCGAAATGGCGCAACAGATGAAGACCTTCTCCAGATTATTGAATCCGCCGTTACTGGGAAGAAAGAGAAACATGCAGGAATGGAGGATATTGATGTTCTAACCAATCGACCGATGATTTTGATCGGAGGTTAGCGACTTTCCTCCTGAAACGCCGTAGGGATATAGCTAGCTGCATCCTTCCTGATCAACGCTTGTATTTACACAGGACCCCAGCGATTATTGATGCACCCCTTCTCGGGCTTACCGTTAAGGAATCTTATCCCCCTTACGGCTAGCTCCCACGCAGTAACTCGAGTTGAACGGCGCTGGCAGAGTCACTTTACCAACTCCACGCCCAGACTGACTCACCTAAATTCCGCTGGTCGCCCATTCATGGTTGACGTTGGTGACAAAGATTCGACGAAGCGTACCGCTACAGCGACAGGCTATATCTACATTCCCGAAGTTGCTTATGAACTGGTTACCGGAACCCCATCCCACTCAGAAAACAACTCGTCAGTGGATAAACTACGAACGAAGGCTACACATAAGGGTGATGCCCTCACCGTAGCCCAGCTTGCAGCGATAATGGGATGCAAACGGACAGCGGAACTAATTCCACTGTGCCATCCTTTGCAGCTGTCCAACATCTTGGTTACGCTGACCCCCGAAATGGTCCAGGAGAGCCGAGGTCATCGTTCCGACACATTACCACACAGGATCCGATGCACAGCCACGGTTTCCTGCGAAGGCAAAACTGGGGTTGAAATGGAAGCATTGACTGCCGTATCCGTTGGATTGCTTACGGTTTGGGATATGCTCAAGGCTGTTGCGGGCAAGGAGATGGTGATAGGTGACATTGTTGTATCACATAAAAGTGGTGGCAAATCGGGCGACTTTACTCGCTGCGAGTCTGACGAAGCAGTTTAAACCTTTGTAATGAATGTAACTCTATTACGAATCGGGGAAAATGTGCATGGCTCTATGACTTGTCGAATGTAAGCTATCTGCATAATACTTATATAGCATAGGAAAGCAAGGATCGATGAGAGCTTGGGATAGCAGTCCGTGTGCGTAATGGTACATGCAATGAGAAGTTCAGATAACGCACGAAGAGAAACCCATCTATGAACAAATCACTAGGATTCACCAGTGTCCACGATTGGTGCCAATGAATCCAAGTTCCAAGGCATCCTCCACGTCCTCGGGTCGTTCCTCAGGATTCCCAGAAAGTCCGACAAACCCAACGCGATGGTAGACACGACGGGCGCTGTTTTCATGACCGACGTACAAGACGACGCTTTCTTTACCACAGTCTAGAAGTCTGTTGCAAATGCGTCAAGAACAAGAATATGGTGATAAGGACCGGATGTGCTTACCGGCGAGTTACATAGCGGACCAAATGTTCAGCGAAGCCTTGACGCCGCCAACTCGGGCAGGTGTAAACTTTGGTTATCGCCGAGACCTTCATCGACGACCGCGTGACAGCGCAAATGGCCGCGATTGCACCTGATACTTCGTACACCCAGATCTGGCCTTTGGACACGAGCTCGTGTGCTTCCGCGCGAGCAAGTTCGATGGTCAGCGGGAAATATATCTGAGCAGCACCACATGAGTATGGACACAGGACGTGCGGCAAGACACACAATCGTCACATACCGAATCATCTGCGAAACGCTTGCCAAGCCTGGCAATATCCTCGATGTCTGAGATCATTCCACGTCGGATAAAATGTCCGAACGGCAGATTGTCCTGCAAGTCGGTGATTGTTTCATCGGTGCAATAAGTGAGGTATGCGGAGTAAAATGGTTGGGGTTCGACCTCGAAGCCGGTGAGGCTTGTCCAGTACTTGCTGAAGGCCTTCACGATGGCGGTCATACCAAACACGGAGAAGACGCGCGTCGGAGGAATGCATAACGTCAAGCGGTCGGCGAGGGCTTTGACACGCGGTGTCAACCATTGAGGTGAAGATACCTTCCTGGGCTGCGTTGCCCATAGGAAGACAGGTAGTTCATGTTGTCCCGCCCGATCACAAGCCAAAACTAGCTCCAGTTCTACATTGCCCTGTGGAGATGTTGACCAAACGGTCAACCATAACGAGTCGCCGAGTTCGTCGCTTGACGGTGCGTCAAGCGCCACTTCAGACTGCGTAACAAACTGGCAGCCCGTCAAGGCTGCTTCAGCACTGATTTTCTTGAGTGCATGAGCCAGGATAATATTGGAAGAACGCTCATTTTTGCAAAGCGTTGGGTAAGTGACGGAAAGAAAATCCTGAGCAGAGTAGTGTTCGCGAACGCGGACATCGGATACATTGTAACATGTGCGGACGGGCATGATGAGAATCAGGTAGACTGGTAAGGCTGAGGATGCGAAGGTAACTGGGGAGAGGTTAGATCTTCACGCCCACGGCGGCCCACCTTTATAGTGATTGTGCAGCAGCATATTTTGCTGTATTCCTGTGGAAATAATCATGGAAGCACTCAGTAGAAGGGATCATGCAGAGGATGGCTACGGCGGGCCATGCCACCTTGACAGGTCACAAAATACTGCAAGGACCCATATTAATATTGTGACAACCACAGGGTGGATCCAGATAACCAACTTGTGTTACTATTCAGTCCACCTTGGAACCATCGCGTCGCATGGGGGGTTACTCGGATCCACAATCAATACCGCTTGGATTGTGTATGACCTACCAGAAAACCTACAGCAATGAATGGCGACCCAACACGGGCATGCAGAACGCCAAGTGGCTGTGCAGAGAGGAAAGAACGTACTTACGGCATAATTTAGTAGGTGCAGCATCGGCTTTCTGAAGCAGACTTTGGGATGGGCTGAGCCCGTTTCTTTTTTGGAAGGACCCTTAAGGACCCTTAATTCCCTTTTGCAGCGACCCATCCTCCAATCACAGCTCTCAAATGGCCTACGAAAGTGTCGTCAAGTGGTAACGTTATACAAGTGTTTCACAGATGAGGGCAGCTGTATTTGAATAGGCAAACGATAGCTCCGAACAACCGTGCCAACACAGCGCCAGGAAATCAGCTTGGGTGACGGGCGCGGCCACTCACCTGGCTCGTTTCCGCTTGTGTCCAGCTGGAGAATCTGGAACCATGCCAACCTGCCAACCTCCGCCAGTTAATCAGAAAATCTCTATTGCATTGCTAGTAAACCTTCAGATGCAGTGGACACAGGATGGAATGGGCAACACGGGATGACTACTACTGAATGAATGAGGGCAGCTCTTCCAATATGGAGTTCTGTCCGTCAACCAGACGTCCGATTACCTCTCCAGCCTACACCGTGAGGCGTTATCACGGAATACTACAACTGGGACAACGAGCAACCTACTTCATTCAACTTGATAATAGTTGGGACAGCTGTAACTTTCCATGGTTCTCCGCGGAAAATATTCTCAGGCGTCCTCCATCTATCCCCCGGGCCACCATTGAGACACCCGAGACCTGTAAATCGGATACCAACACCTACTCTGATAACTGTCCAATGTAGACTAAAACGGCGGACGGCCCTTGCTCAGAGCCGAACGTGTTTCTGATCAAATCTTCCACATCAACACAATCCTGAAGATGTTCGCCTCAGAAGCTACACAAAAGCCATCATGCCAATTGTCAACCCACGGGGCACCACAGCAAATTACTTTCTGGGAGTCTTGAAGAGAAGAAGATGAGGAATCGCTCCATTCCGTTCTTGAGGGATGCTACGTCGTGGACTTCACGCAACGGCATGGTTGGCAACAAATACAAGTTGTCAGATGAGGGAGCGATAGCAAGATATGGTCTATAATATCTTGTAGTATCCATATATGTAAGCTGTCATCGATAGATCTACAAGGCAAGATCAACTGATGCAATCTCTAAGTACCACTGTCTTCACTTCTAAATTATTAGGATAGCGGATAAGCGTAAGAGAGTAGCACAGCGAATAAACGAGGTGAAAATAACTCAGATGCCTGTCAAATATCACGCCAAACTGGATGATGGAGGGCGGACGAGAGGTGGAGTGAAGTTGGCAGCACGGCGCCCAAAATCGCCATGGACGTCAAGCAAAATTTTCAAGGCATTCCGGGCGCGGATCCTTGACATGTCCTCTTGCCGCGAGGTAAGTGCGGTTTGTACTTGGGGTGGTTTATCTTCCCATGGGTACTGCACGTGCAACAGAGTGTCAGCATCACGATTTTCTCTCCATAGTCTACTTACTGGTAAGTACTGAAAGAATGGCTGTTCAATCATTGCAAGTGTCCAGATTTGCAAGATTCGCGTACCTTGTGCAAATACTCATATGCAAGTAGTGTGAAACCAAACTGAGGGCTACTTCGCAGGATGCGTGCTGGGCCACCCTTGAACAGCGCTCTGAAGCCCTCTTCTCGATCTAAGCAGTATCCAGTCAAGTTCAGTTCGAGCGAATGGGTACTGAGCTCACATATTTTCACAAATGCATCTGCTACACCCTTGTAGTGAGACTGGCCTTTACGAGCCTCTACTTGAAGGCGAGTCTTCACCACATCTACTAGTTCGTCAGCGAAATTCGGAATACAGCGCATACAAATTGACCTGCTGGAGTCGTCAAGTAGGCTGCTGGCATACCTCTGTGGAGATACTCTTAGATCGAGAAAGCCGTGCAATCGTGTACAAGAACTCACGCGATGGCAGCTGAACTGAGTGTCTCAAGGAAATTGAGTTGTTTTCCGTTGTAACCCTCTTGGAAAACATCTTTCTTGAGATGTGAGTAGGAAGGGAAGTAAATTGCGGAGAACGGGATATCACGGAGCAAGCAAGCGCTTGCTCCTCGGTATAAACCCACAAGACCCAACTGCCGAATGATGTGCACAGCACCTTTTGGGGCGGCAGCCTCTACCTTGGCGGCTTCACCTTGGACCTGTAACCGGATTTTCCTGAACAACAACTTGTCAACTATCATCGATAGGACCAATTTTGCAGCCATACACAATTTCCAGGGGATTTGTGAAGACCTGCTGGGGTTAGTATAGTCTCACGTAGTAGGATCAACACATACAACTTGGCAACCACCCGCGGTACCACCCGCGATTAGTTCCCACCCTAGCTTGATTCGGCCAGTTTCAGGGTCCATCGCCCGCCCACGTACGAAGTCATTGATGGTCAATTTGATGGCTTTCTCCGGGGCAACACCCTATCGTTGGTATCAGCTATATCCTTTGTAACAGGGTGAGGGTGCGTACAATCAATTGAGGGCCAAGACCGCGGTAGAATCCAAGGAATCCTTCGTTGCGAAGAATCTTCTGAGCACAATCCAAACTATTCTTGTACAGCATTTGACCGACAACTGTGCTCCGTTGATTCTGTATACTTGATTCCAAAAATTGTCAGTAGGAAGTGTTGCATAGGCGCCGAGGGAGTCTTACCGAGTCTAATAAACACAGCTCCAATCAACAATCGCCAGAATAGAAAATGTACGAGACACAAACCTTCACTGTTGATACATACGTCGGTACATTCAATTGCACCTGCTTGAACAAGTAAGCTTACTCACCCATGTCAATTGGATATACTATAGTTGCTCCAAATGCGCCAGCAATTCCTGCAACTTGTTCAATAACATTGACTGATATACTCCATTGATAGGCTGACCTCCTTGAATAAAATTGTATGTAGATTGCAAGAGTCCATTCAAGACAGAAGTCCCAGTGGTCGTAGTCTTGCCCTCTGATTCTTCATGCGGGGCCCTCCAGCGAGGATCCAATAGCTGCGCAAAGTCGACCAATGCAAGTCTCTTGTCGCCATCCCCCCTTCCAGCAAAGTGGAAGATAATGGAGGCTTCCATGGGTGTAAAGAGTGAATAGCGTGACCTTGCAGCGGCGTGGTTGAGGAAGTCAGACTGATCTATTCGGCCATCCTTGGACTTAGCAGTCGCCTCACGTATGATACTAGCATAGAAATTCATATACACCTGCCTCGTTTGCACGAATTTTATCACATACCGTTCGACCATGTCCATTTCTGACATCGCAGTCTTCGACGTTAGTATTTTCTGCGACAGTGCATCGATGACACCCACCTCGAACGACATTGTGGAATGCTACCACTTCGGAATATGATATACGTCCTCCTGGAGTGAGTGCGCACAGCGTAGGCAAGCGCTCCACCACAGCATCCGATAACTTGTGCCCCGCAAGTTCCTAATCACGATATGGGTTTCCCATGCCATTAGTGATCGTGAGCCCACGCACGAGAATAATTTGCTTGAATTGATCTGGTCTAATGAAACCGTCTTGGTCTGCATCTAAATTTTTGAAAGCTTGACGGAGGCGTTCTCCCTGCAGCCCTTTCATAAGTTGAGTGAACTCATTATCTGCAAACAGTCCTACTCAGCGAGGGAAAATGGCAATTGGAGGGTTACTTACATCCGACCACGTGTGTTCCGTTTTTCTTCCCTAGGTACAACTTAACCCAATCACTGCGCAAACGTACATTAACTCAAAACACGTTCTCACGCAGAGGCGGCCGACTCACCAGTCAAAGTCAAAAGGGATAGAAGACGAGGCAACATTGGCTGTGAATACTTCCTTGAACTTCTCAAAGGTGATCGTCCCAGAGTTGTCCCTAAAAGTAGTGTTAGAGTTAGGCTATGGTATATATTTTTCTTTGCGACTCACACGTCAAAGTATCGAAAAGCTATCCAATAATCAGCATCGGGACGTTTTAGAAGTGTCTCGAAGACAGTAAAGTCTTCCCATGAGACGAGGCTCCGCTTTGAGGCGTCGGCGACGCGGAACAACATCGCGAACTGTGCACGACCTATTTTAGTCAAGTCCCCCCTCGGTGCAATGGCATTGACGAAGTTCTCAGTGTCAAGGAACCTGATATTGCCCCAATATACCGGTGAGTATTTTGTGAGGGTAAATTGACTGTATGACGCACTTTTCACCGTTGATCACGACTTTTGCATTGGCGTCGAAGACACGCCTCCAACGCTTGAGCTCGTTCTCGGGGACTGCCACGGCATTCCGAACACTCTTGAGAGCAGACCCAGTGAGGGAGGATGGACTGTCTTGTGCTTCACAGTGGATGGAAGGAAGAACGGAAGGAGACCGAGACATGGTGTCGGCAGCTCTATGGAATTAATCTGGTGGGGTCTAGGGGTATATCTATGGGACGGAAATAAAAGCCTAGGCCGCGGGTACTTGTACAGTTCCACTGGGGGGGACTGCAATGGCTACCTGGAATCTAATGGCAGAGCGGTTTTGTTTTCTGAGGCTGGGCCGGGGCGGGGATAAATGTGGATTATCTAAGCATCAAGCATCGCATCCAACAGGCAACTGCAGTGTATTTTATTTTATTACAATTACTACATACTATCGGCGCGAAAACAGCGCGTGGGCCGAATAGTCAGCCACCAATCATCGCGCAAATGCCACCTCGCGAGGGAGTCGGAAGCTGATACAGTACATATCCTTGTTTGGAGCGACCGATCGTACCTTATGGAACGTGACCTCGCTTTCCAACTCGGTTCCAATCGTAGCTTCGGCCCTCTAGCAAAATACCCCACGTCACCACATATGTGCACAACTAACTGCGTGTACATACCTGCCTGATGTCTGCCTCAGCCGTGTGTGGGTCCAACTCACGAGTGAAGCAATAGCAATGCACCATCGGCATGGTGGTATAAACTCCGTCCAATCGCCCTTGTGTCTCACCTCGCGGAATTAAAATGCCTCGAAACGCGTCCAGAAATTCCAGTGCGGAGTCTGGCAAATTCATGACAAAGTGCGTGATGTTATTCCGTGGAAGCAGAATTGGTGCAGCAGAAACTTCTGTTTTGGAAGGATGGGCATCACTTGACTGCTTTTCTCGCTGGCGTTTTTGTTGCCTCTCCTGTATCCTGCTTAACCTCGGACCTCCGTACGCAGGGAATGGATTCTCAAGCACTTGAGCCACGACGTTTCGGATAAAATCACGACCATCTTCGCAGCTAGAGCGGACGATATTAGATACCTAGACTGCTGTAAATATCTGGCACTTCAGTCGCGTCGGAGACATACGTGATTGGTGGTTATGTTCTTCGCCAACCAATGGGCGCTCTCCGGGTTCAAGTCATTTGCGAGAACAGCACAGCCTTTCTTGGCAGCCGGGATGGCAAAAGGGCCGACACCAGCGAATACATCCGCAACGACATCCTCAGGTTTGAACAGCTGTACAAGACGATCGTGTTCGGTGTGTAGCCGAGAATTCCAGTAAACTTTGGAAAAATCAAAGGTAAACCGACAATCCGACTCGTGCTGTTCGAAAGGACGTCATTAGAACTATCTGCAAATTACCCAAATGGCAGAGAGTCACATGTTCAACAACGAAATCTGGCTCTCCAGCAAGTACTTCCATTTGAAAAAAGCGAAATTTGGTGTCAATGTTGTCTAGCTTGTTGACAACTGTCTTTATTCCGGGGTTTTTCTGAAACCTTCATTAGTTTGAGGATAGACTATATCGATAGTGACTTGCGTCCAAGATAATTTGCCCTATTATGTGCTTGTAGGGTAAATACTCCTGATTGAGGTTCATATGCGCTGGTGACCATTGGTTAATGTTTGTGTAAAGGGTGTGCATATACACGCTCACCGATGTGTCCGATGATGGAGAAGCCTGACGGCGAGCCATCACAGAGGCCCTCAGGGAGTATGGAGTTTATGATATCATCTACAAGCAGAAGGGTCGGTTGGAAATGCGAGATGAGCCATCTCTGCATACCTGCGGTCCAGTAGTTATAATCTAGATCAATTTCGTGTTGCACTAAATCAACGCATTGCTCCTGCAAGAACAGGCGTGCCTCTGGGGTCAAGGCAGCTAACTTGCAGGGGAATGGATCAGTGATGGTTTGTGTGCTGGCTTACACTCTCACCTTCTTCCTTAACTTTCAATAGAATGACTCGGCAGTCCCGTTCCCCGGAAGGATCCCAAATGACACTCTTGATCTTTGGTAAATCTATAATATATCTTGAAAACGGAGGTACATCAATGACACGCAAGCCTGGTGCGGATGGCCACGGACGCGACACACCTCTTCAAGAGTTCGGATTTCAATATGCTCGTCGTTTTATGAGCTGGCACCCGCACACCGAGTATTTGGAGCGATGTATGGAACGCATCGCGGTCCAGTGAATCCTTCATCCACCGATAGATGGGTGGAGACGTGTCCAAACCGCATTGCATCTTTGTTGGAAAGTTGATAGTCGAGGTGAACAACCTGCACCGTGCTCTGATGGTGGTTTTGAAAGTTTGAGCAACACCAAACATGAGAGTGCTGACCGAAAAAAGAAAGGCCTTCAAGAGTCCAACAATCACGTACAACCACAGCAAGCTAACTGCGTTCTCACTCTTAGCATGCATGTAGAACCATCGCCGTCGCTACCACCGCTCGATGTCCTGCGACACGTCGTCGATGTGCATTGTCACCCCACGGACTCGGATATTACCATACAGGCAATGGACAACCTCACAATCACAATTTGTGCCATGTCTTCGCGACCGTCTGACCAGTCTCTTGTACGAGATTTGGCTAATGCGTATCCACACAAGGTAGTTCCATGCTTCGGTCAGCCGCTGCACGCTGTCTCGCTTGCTTTCTCTAACCATGCGTCGAAACTGGGTTGAATGGCGCCAGGTTACCATCCCTGGTTCTCGCATTGGATCTCGGTCGTGCCCGGCGACACGAGAGAGGAGCACTATCGACGACTCTTCTCGCCTTCAGGCAAGCATCAGGAGATGTTCGAGAGATTGCTTCCTCACCTCCCGGACCCGATTCCACTCGCGGACGTCCTCGCAGAATTACGGCAAAATCTTTCCTCCTTTTCACAAGCAATGCTAGGAGAGGTCGGGCTCGACCGTGCTGCTCGAGTCCCTATCGAA
Source organism: Boletus sp. MG55 (assembly GCA_003313885.1). Classification (NCBI taxonomy): domain Eukaryota; kingdom Fungi; phylum Basidiomycota; class Agaricomycetes; order Boletales; family Boletaceae; genus Boletus; species Boletus sp. MG55. The sequence continues at coordinate 13,404 of QGOI01006969.1, read as the reverse complement.
TGCGCCGCCACGGCGCGGGAGTTAACTCGTTTTATTATCCCTCTCGGGCACCAACTAGCTGTCCTCGAGCCGCAAATCGATCTCGCAGTCGAGTTTCACAGAAACGTCAGCATCCATAGCGTCAAGTCCCATCAAGCTACTCTGGATCTCCTGAATCGAATGCATCAGAAACATGGTTCGGAGTGGCAACGCATCAACATCGACCTCCACAGTTGTGGGCTGAGTGTAGAGACTTGGAGAGCGATAGAGGTACTCGTTCTGAACTTTATTCCACGTTACAGTATAGCCTCTCATTGTACCCAGAAACGCCACTTGAATGTATACATGTCTCTGTCAACTGTGATCAACGGGCGTTCTTCAAACCACCGAGCACTCATCGAAGCATGCTCTCCTAGTCGTATCTTGGTGGAATCTGATTATCATCCCGTTGAGCAGTGCACCGAACGTACATGGGAAATGGTGCAGACGGTTGCTGAAATAAAAGGATGGGCCGTTGAGATGACGTGGGTAGAAGACTTGAGAGAGGAGGATTGGGGTGTTGTGAGGCGATTGGAACACAATTGGCAGGGATTTCAGAAGGGAGACCACGTTAATTCACTACGACCGGCGGTCAGGCAAACACCTCGATGCTAGCTACACACCATACAATGAATCAATCGCCCGTCACCCACCCAAGTGAATTTGAATTACTGCGAACATAGGAATTTCACGAACGGGACATATAGCTTAGGAGTAATATCAAGCATACGGCGATTACAACGCCAATAACGATAGCGTCCCGTCTCCTGCGGGTCTTGATCATAGCCAATACGTTATTTATCCCAGGTATCGTGCCTACAAAGAAGGATATGTCAACAGTGAGAATGGTTGAGGGAAGAAAGCTTACTGATCACGCCTGCCATCCGCGTGTTGATCCCCGCCAATGAAAAGCTTTGACGAGAGAATTCAGCCCTCGTTTCGTATGCTTGTCTGCGTGAAGGATGAATATGGCATGCTGTGATGAGGAAGCTGCTGCGGCGTACTCCAGAACTTCGTCTGTCATTCGATGCGAGCTGTCGATTCGACTGCGTTCAGCCAATAAGGAATCGGCAGTCGATGATTTGTATGCGCTGCTGACCGTCAGAACATTGGGTATGAGGGCAAAAAAGTGAGGACTGCGCACTCTATATCATTTCGCACTCCAGTCAACAAGTTCGCTTGGTCGAGAGCATGCTGTGTGTTCGCCTGCAAGGCTGCGATTTGGATCAAAGAAAGAAGGAAAGGGTGCATTTATGGAGACCTTTGTACGTTGAAATTCTCGTGCGTAGTCCTGGTAGACCTCGCGGTGCCTCTGGATTGCCCTGGCCACGGACTGGGATGGTATAGAGTCAGGATTCGTGGAGAGTGCAAGGAGGGCATCATTAGTTTCCCTCAGCTTGGATCCAAGTAAGCAACGAGAATTGTTTAGGATGGTCACTATTCACCTTCTCCAGCAAGTCTTCCACCTCACTTTGCAGATCTCGCCACCGCTCGCGGGCGCCTGACGACTCGACATCATCTTGATTCCTGACTATAGCAGATGCAAGCCGCGCATAGGAAGTTAGCTTGGAGTCAAAGAGAGACTCGAGCGTTCTGCACTGGCGGTGCAAAGAGTCATATGTTGCCATTTCCTGTCACTGGATGAGACGGAGGTTCAGGTCGAGTACTAACATCGGCGAATGCCGACCACGCATTACAGCTTCGCATGCAAAGTGAATACAGTACAGAAAATGTGGAACTACTGTCCGGTGTAGTAACAAGACCTATTATTGTCCTCCAAAAGGACCCAACCGAGAACTCGCAGGTTGAGAACCCGCCCCACTTCTGACCTTGCTGAGCCAGCTTCTCTTCTTCAGTTGAGCATCACCCTGTCCCGAAGGCCCCCGCGGACTGTTGGTGACATCCGTGATAACTTCAGAAGGCGTTACACCAACATTTACTCGACGTCCTGGAGACGGTAGTCCAGCGGGTTTTCGTGAAGAAGCACCGCGCACCGGTGTGAAACCAGCTGGGTGTCCATGGGCTCGTCGCAAACGGGGTGTGGGACCATTCCGGAGACATGAATCCGTGGAGTAATGGCCCTCTGCAGGGACACTATCCCGTTCGTCGTCATCAGGTGCAGGGCGCTTCTTCCCGGAAGACGCCTCACACCCAGGAGGTTCACTTGTCCTACATGGAGTGTGTGACGAAGGAAGAGCAACTACCGACTGTAACCGCGGCTCTGGAGTCTTGGACCTCAAAGTCAGAGAAGAGGTAGAGCTTTCTCGAATATGAGAAGAGCTGGGGTAGCTTACGGCTGGCGTCGCTGCAGGAGCGGAAACAGGTGGAGGGAGAGACGCCTTCTTCGGAGGGGTGACTTCTGCCAGAGTTTCTTGAGGTTGGTTTTTCATCAAAGAAAGCTTCGCCTGCAAAGCCTGTATTTTGCGTGTCAAGGACTCTACTTTGCTTGTCAATTTCTTGTTTGCTTTCAACGTCCTGTGGGTGGTCGTGCTCTACCAGATGTACTGAACGACAGAGCAATCGACGACTCACTGGAGGATTCGATCGTCGTACTCTTCTATCTCCTGACATTTTGCCCTAAGTAGGTCATCCATCTCCCGGTTCTTGTCTTCGAGGTCAGCAAGAGCGGAACGCAGTTCGGGTCCAAATTGGAGGGATGCAATCTCGCGACGGAGCGCTGCGACTACCTTCTCATGCTGAGTGGTTTGTAGAGTGAGGTTGAATTCGGCAGCTTTGCCAGCCTTCTCTGATTCAGCGAGAATCAACTCCGTTCGTCGCAGGCTTTCCTTCAATAACATACAAGCACCTTCACTGTATATATAATGAGTGGACATCAATCAGGTAGAACGCTCCAACTCGCCTTTCCCTGACTTGACTCTCCAAGTACCGGGTCAAAGATGTTGATCGCTGGATTTCAGCCTGGAGACCGGTAATTTGCGCTTGTAGTAACTGCCGTTCTTCCTGTAGTACGAGGTTCTCAGCTTCTGTTTGTGCCAGTCGCTGACGCATGTCAGCAACGGTTCGGCGAAGGTCCTTCTCCAGGTCGTTCATGAGAGCATGACGGGTTTCGTGAGATTTCAGCTCTTCATGAAGGTTCCCCTCGGCACGAATATGTGCCTCCGATATGTCTTGAAGCTGCTGGCGTAGCTCATCCATCTCATCTTCACGATCTTCAAGGTTACGAGTGAGGATATCAGTCTCGCGTTTGTATTTTGCTTCCATAATCACTAGACTGCGCTGATGGTCCGCGTCTAAGGAGCGTATCTGTGCGTCAGTCTCAGTAAGTCGAAGCTCGAAGGCTTCTTTGGCGGTGGTAAACTCTTGGATGACATCGTCATGGTGTTCCTCCAGGTCTGCGAAGTTTTGCAGCGAGTTTTGCAGCTGGGTCCTGACGTTTTCAAGTTCCACCCGTAGACCTACAATATCTTCGGCTTGTCTGGCTTGTGCCATAGTCATCGTAGCGATACGCTCCAGGAGCTCCGCTTCGACTTCAGCATAACGGGAATTGGTTTCATCGAGCAATTGTCTTGCGGTCACCAGCTCTTTTTCCTTTTCTTGCAGTGAGTTTGCGCACGTGGTTGAGAGCTCTTCAGCCGTCTGTACGCGAGAAGATGATGTTGTCAGATCGTCGTAGGATGTGTCTGTTGCCGAAGAAACGTCCGATAGCCGCTGAAGTAAATCTTGTTTTTCCTTCTCCGCGCTGTGGATGAGACTGCCCTTTTGCTCAATCTGCTGGTTAAGGACAACCAGCTGCGATTCCAAGGATGTAGTATGTTGGTGGGATCTCTGGAGTCGTCGGGCAGAATCCTTGTATACACGGTAAATGACGGCAAGAGAAACGACGGCTTGCTGCATTTCTGTGCTCTCCTTCGAGTTTTCTAGCTCAAGTGAGCGTGAGCGAGAAACGGCAGCATTCAACTCTTCGGTAAGACGCTGATGATCACGACTGAGAGAGTCTAGTTCATGGATAAACTCTGCGTTTTCGGCCTCTAAGTCTGCTAGACGGGCAGCAGTCTGCTGGTTCTCAGACGTTAGATTCGCTATCATTGGGGACATTGCAGACAGCTCTGCTTCGTGGGCGTGCGTCGCCTGCTGCAACTGTTGCTGGAGCCTTTCCGCCTCCTCTTCGGCTGCCTCCGATCTTCCAATGGCTTCATCTCTTGCCTCTCTCGCCTCGGCACAGTCTTCAACCATAGCCTCTTTTTGAGAAGCGAGAAGCTCGAGCTCCGACATCATTTCTGCGAGGCGCTCTTCGTGGAGTTTCACGTTCGCCTCCAATCGACGGATATCGTGCTGATAATCACCAATCTGGTCGGAGCGGTGTACAAGGCGCGCCTCGAGCTCTTCTATGCGGTCTTTGAGTGCCTGCACGACCTCGGATGTAGACATTACGGAGAGTTGCTGGGCATGGAGAGTGTTATAGCGATTCTGGGTGTCAGCCAATTCGTCTTGTACACGTGCAAGATCACCCTGCAGGTTCGTGATTTGAAGGGCAAGGGAGTTGCGCTCAGACTCGATGTCCTGGTAGTTCTTGTTGATGGTGACGAAGCGCTGCTCGGCCGAAAGTAAGCTGTGCTGTGCTTCTTCCCTAGCAGCATCAGAGGCTTCAGCATTCTCTACCACGGTAGCAACCTGCCCTTCGACGTTGGCCAATTGAAGACGCAAGCGATCGCGTTCCTCGTCTGACTCCGCGAGCTCTTTAACCACTGCGTCAAGTTTGTGCAGAAGGACATCGTGCCCGTGTATGTTCGTGTCCAATAATTGTTTCTGGTGATCGATAACCGCGAGTGCATCATGCAACCGGGAATTAGAAGAAGCGAGATCGGCAGAGGTCGCGGATAGACGGTCCTCGGAGAGATCTAGGTGGGTTTGCGTGTTGGATATCACCACAGCGAAAGCGGCTGCGCACGAAGTTAATTGCTTCATTCTCTGCTCCACGCAAGCGTTGGTTAGGGGTTTATCCGTCGCAATGTCGTCTGCGCTCCCCGTAATCTGTTTTGTTAAGGATGCGATACGGGCTTGAAAACCTTCTGTAGTAATGCGGTATTCGACCTCCGAGAATTCAAGCGCGCGCTGGAGTTCATCACGCTCACCGCGCAACCGATCAATCGCCTGCAACAAGGTTTGGATATGATCTGCTAGGGCAGACTCGTCTGGAAACCCTGGGACGCCATTCGGTCTTTGGAATTGATATGAGAGATGTTCTGCGTCGAACGATAGAGGCACCGTGCGGCGGCCATGGGTATCGAGTTCGGCCAGGAGATGACTATTATTGTCAATCTCGCTTATGAAAGCCAAGTACGAGAAGAAACCAATGACTTACGCATGCCTGGCCTCCGACTCTTTGATTTGACATTCGTGGACCATGAGTAATTGATGGCCCTCCTCTATCTCCCGCTGAGAGGCTTCGTACTGTCCGATTAGCTCTTCCTTCTCGTGAAGCAATCGATTCTGAAGGTCTTCACTGCGGTGTACCTTCTCGCATTCCGCCTTCAGTTGACTCTGCAGTTTTTGAATTCTAGCCTGACTTGTCCGAGCAGCTTGACTTTCAGCGACCAACTTCTCCAAGGCTGTGATCTTCGCTGCGTCTTCATCGATCCTCTTCAATAGCTCTTCCTCTCTTTCACCGGCATTATCTGTCTCCCTCAGCGACTCAAGGTCTTCCTCTTTCCCCTCCAAGATCGATAGGAGCTCCGAAATGCGGCTCTGGCCAGCTTTGTCAATCGAGATGCGCGCGTTCTCCGCCTTCACTAAGTCATCTTGGGCCTGAGCGAGCTTCTGCTCCAACACCCGAAGATTCTTGTCTTTGGTATGCAATTGGGCTTTCGTATCGTTCAGCTCTTGTTCCACAGCGGGGAGACGGAAATTCGAGACCGACGAAGAGCGAGGCCTGCCATTCTTGCGAGAGATATTTGAAACACCCTTCGCTTCGTGGGTTTGTACAATGCGCTCCAACTCGCGCACACGAGATTCGAGAGCACGTTTCTCACGTTGGGCGGACTGGTGTTCGGCGCTGGTCGCTTGAGAATGTAATGAAACCGTGTCAAGTGTCGACTCGAGTTCCCTTTTCGCCCGCTCCTCGGCTTTGAGCTTCTCCTGAGTGGAATGGAGAGCCAGCTCAGAGTTCTGGAGCGAAATCCGTTCTGTCTTGAGCTCGGAAGACCGAGCTGAGGACTCTTCCTCCAATTGGAGAGCTCGTTCAGCCTCTTTAGTTAGCTGTGAAGGTATCAGCGGGGGTATCGCACGACCTCCCGGGAGACTTCCCACCTTGTAGACGGTTTCATTGAGTGTTGCCTGTAGCTCCTCAAGTTCCGCCCCACGTCTCATGAGTTGGGTTCGTAGTCCCGCATTCTCTGTGTCTAGGGCATGTGTAGGTAAGCCTGGTTCATAGCAATCTGAATCATCTGATGATCCAACCAACCTCGACTTGCGAGTCTGTCCTTGAGGGCCTGAGTTTCTTCCGAGATATCATTCTTGCCGAGATCTCTTAGGGACATGATTGGTGGCAAACCTGCCAAATGGGCGTTGTGGTGATCGCTCACTCCAAGTATTCGTCAAGTGAAACTGTGGATATAAACAATGGCATACATACTCGACGCGTTGGGTCACGTGATCGTACTTTACTCCGAGTGGACCAAACTCATTGCTCAAAACATCCGCCGGGCTGCAAAGGAAACTATCAGTTCACTGATATTTTTTATGTGCAACCATGTCCCCACCCAAATCTATATCCATGCTCCCATCCTGTAAACCTGCCGGATCCCAAGGGACAAGATTGTGCGTACTCCTCCCTCCCTTCCCGGCCTTAAACCCCCTTGACGGGCCTCAAGATCTCCGTTACCCCACTGTCCTGTGCAAGTTCAGCACAACGTCCAAAGATACATTGATCCATCCATATGAAGAGAGGTATCCCAACTTCCATGCTGACGTGTCCCGCCCAAATGGGCAGTATCAGTGTACTTGGCTCCAGAACGTGGAACAATGTATGTCGCTTCTCCTTCCTGTGTTGATTGATTGTCTATCGATACGTTCGGAAGCTGGATGGCCCTCCTTGCGAACGTACACACCGCCCTCCGTAAGTAAAAATTCATGTATCTCGGGTGATTTTATCAAAATCGCCTGGCCACGTATTGGATATAGGTATCTTCCACGCCCATGATAGATCTTGAGCTTGGGATGTCATAGCTATGATCCTTCCGAAACGATCTTGCATCTATGGTGCGCACCGAGGTCCGAGAGAGGTGGCATTCACCAGAATGCCCGTAGGCCCTGCTAGTGGCCGCAGCTCTTCCAGACTTTTCACTTCCCGTTTCTCAAAGAAACACCACGATATAACAGCTCGGACTTCACCAAGGTATGTATTCTTGGGAGTTCACTGATATTGTGTAAAAACCAACTCCAGAACTGTATGGCTCCGGGATCTCATATCGATCAAGCTTGCGAAGCTGAAGAAATGTTATATAAAGGTTCTCCTGACAGACAGAGTTTATTAGTGGCTCACCTCACGAACCAGTTCATTCCACCATAGATCTGAAGGGTCCCTAGCCTGCCTTCAATAGATCTTTGAAGGTAGTTTCTAGGCGTTATTTGGTTTTGATCAAAGTAATCGAGTATGTCACATCAACCTTCACCAATCCATATCCCAAAACTTGTTACTTCCCCATACGAACTAGTGGAGGAATTGCGGTCATGAATGACCAGGGAGCTCACAAGGGTGTCAGTTCCGGCCAGTTATAGACCCGGCGATCAGTTCCTCCCGCTGGCAAAGGTGATCAATTTACCCCCTAACTCCAGACATGTTGGTAAGCGTGCGCCGGGACCATCGCATTTGGGGAGTGACATGCAGCAAAAGGACTAGCCCATGCTTGCGAGTCCATATCCTCAGACATGTCTCGTGCAACGACAGTTACCCTGGATGCGACATCCGGATCTGTTGCAGCCATGTACGCTACAGTTGATCCATGACACCGGCACCAAGTACAACCAAGTGTCTCTGGGAAGTTTCGACGCCAGCCATGCTCGACGATGGCAGTGTGCGGGAAGTCACGCCAAGGTGCCACAGGGTCGATCGATTACATAGGACAAGTATATATGATAGGGATACAGCATGAAGAAGGCCATTGGCGTGCGACTAAAGTAAAAGCAGCTCAGGCCCAATAGCCCTTCCAACGACGCATGGTAACCCGAGGGGCCAGGCCCTCAGGGCATGATCGTGGAGATGAGTCCGATGAGTCGATAAGCACACAGGTAGCCCTCGGCTGACGGGTCCAATCACACCGTACGGTATATGATCGACCAGATAAATCAGCCCCACAAAGTGATTTTTCTTAATTGTACACCACTTGTGCCATCGTTGCGTGCCACGAATAGAGCACCCAAACGTGTGTCTGCGATGGGGTTGAGATTCGAGTGCATGGTGGGTTCTTTGAAGCAAAGAGTACCTACATCCTGATAAGCCCGGATCCCGCATGCACGGTGTTGCAGATAAGCCGGCGCCTTCCAATGCAGACATCAACTGGCCATATGTTCCGCAGAACAAAGCATCCGTAGTTCTATATCCTCGGCTGTCATGTACTGCCATCTCATTCGAGTGCTTCTCGGGATGAGTATTATTGCCAGGCGAACTACTCATGCCAGCATCGAGCACTGCAACGCTTATGGTTTGCTGCAAGTGGACCAGTCTTTCCCTGCGACTCATCCGTGAATGGCTGTGTTCTAGAGGGAATCGGATATAAATCCCGTTTGTTTCTGAAGCGTCGGAGTGTGGAGGAGGAGGAAGCGGCTTGGTGTCGTCCGAGTTGGTGCACCAAAGGGGGTGATTAGTAGTCGAGTCGTTTGAGGTTCTTGCGGAGATTGCGTGATGAGTAGGTGAATGGATGTGCGACGGATGCTGGTCAGGTTTTCGCTTGAAAAGCGATGAAGCTGATCGCAAAGAAAAGGAAGGAAAACGCGGCGGGATTGGAGGGCTCTCGATGTAACAGAAGGACGAGGATGAGGATGAACATGAAGGGGACGCGGAGTAGAAGGTGTGCCGAGGTTCAGGGGACGGAGACTCTGTCGGTGAATGCGAGTCGCGATTTTGGGTATATTTTGGGCGTAACTCTTCGCGACGTTGTTCGGGGACGAAAGAGACATTTTCGAATTCGAGGATATAGGGGATACCGAAGGAGGTGAACTTGATCTCCCGGGTCATCTGTGCCTGAGAAGATGAGCCAAGAGGAGAACGAAGTATATAGACGTTTTTTTGTCGGTGTAAGGGAAGGCGATGCCCTCGCGTCTGCCACGTTGTTCCTGTGGACTGTCATCGGTGTAAGTGGACGAGGAGAGGAGAAGATAAGAGGTATATGTTACGTAATGTAATACAATCCAACGGCCAAATATACTCTGGAAGATACGGAAGTGTAATGTAAACCCTCTCTGAGCTGGCACGCTCACACGCCGATGCTTTCGCGCTCGTTTTTGATGCGACCTATCATGGTCCTATGACGTCAGACCATGTACCTTCCTTTCTTGGAATACTGGTTGCATTCTGCGACCTATTTCATCCAATATATATAAAGGCGCGTCTCCTGCGCCATCACCGTCACAGCGCCCAGTAGATCTGATAACGAGCTCCTTCTTTCCCCCCAAACAATCCCCTGCATGCACTCTGACTATTTCCCTCCTACCCCACCACCCTCAGACTGCGCAGACTCAGTCAAGCTATCCATGACTCCCGTTGCACCCGAGCCATCTGTCGGCGACAACCCCGCCATCGCCCCTGCTACCGGCGTGCCCTCCTCGGCTGCCCCTCCATCACGTGTCACCCTTCATCTCGGGCACTTGCCTGACAAGAAGGATATCAAAGCCCCATGGCCAAGAACCCCCTCGAGGGTGCGTGTCTCTGTTCCTATCAATCGCCAAGATTGACATTCCAAATCTAGGTCGACCCAAACAACCCCCCGTGGCCCGCGTTCCGTGGCTATCACGAATACTCTTTCGCCCATGCAACCATGGGCGTTCGCCTTCCCACCATATTGGGAAAGGCGATCGACGATGCCTCACGCACTCTCAATGAGGAGTCTGCCGAGGACCGCATCGTCGACCTCGTCCACTGTCTTGAAAGAATGGACACCCTTATGGCCGACTTGAGCGGGAATGCCAAGCTTAGGCCAATTATCGACGACGGCGAAGCCGACGTCGCCCTCTGGAATAAAGAAATCGCCAAATACTTCCAGGGTAAGCAATGCCGTCAATCTACTGACCTGATTTCAATCCTTTCGTCTAGGAAAAGATTTTATGAACGCTCCTTGGCTGTTCGCCGAAGCTTACAAGTATCGCCGCTTGCACGAAAGCTTCAGCGTAAGCAAATACTGGAAAGACTATGACGTATTTTACCGCCAAAAAGTATATCAAACCAACACATTCAGCGAATGCCGCTGACAGTCATTCGCAGTGCGACACATTTTCCAGGTCTGCCGAGGCCGTTTTTGAGCTCTCGATGCGTTTCGCCGAACCATTCAAGCAGCCGGAAAATATATCCGATCAGGAAAAGAGCGAAGCTGAACGGCTCATGTTCCTGGAATTGACCCAAGGTCTGTGTCTGATATTTCTAATACCCTCTTCTTAACTTGCATTAGTTTGTCTATGGGGGAACTCCACCGACTTGTCATTGCTCATCAACATGACGGAAGAGCAAATCAAGTCCCTCCAGTCCACTGGTGGCGATCATCTCGCTGCGACGGAAAAGAATATCCTGGGAAACCACATGAACAAGTTATGGGATACCTTTAAGGAACTTCGCGAGAAGACTGGTGGTCGCATCGATTTCGTTCTGGACAATGCTGGTTTCGAGTTATACTGCGATTGTGTTTATGGTACGCGTAGAGACTACACTGGGACAATTACTGCCACTGATTGACGGTGTTATAGCCGACTTCCTCATCCAGAGTGGTCTAGCGAAGCAGGTTAGGTTCCATGGAAAACGATACTCATGGTTTGTCTCGGACGTCACCCGAAAGGATTGGGAGTGGCTTTTAAACACCATGGTCTATGGTCATCTCTTCCCCAAAGCAACAGAGCCAGAAAGGGAGTCGCTTAGGCGCCTTGGTGCGCGCTGGAAGGTTAGGCATCCCGCTGGCTTTGAGACCTTACGATGTTGAGCATGCTCCTTCAGGAATATGAAAGGGATGGGAAATGGGTATACGAGCAGCATCCCTTCTGGTGTACTGGATATACGTTCTGGGACCTACATAACGAAGCACCAGATCTATTCCTCCATCTCTCCCGCTCCGATCTTGTCTTCTTCAAGGGAGACCTAAACCATCGCAAGCTGACATATGATTGTGCTGCTCCGGCAAGTACTCCCTTTGATGTCGCAATTGGACCGATGGCTAGTGCTGCGGGTGCTCCGAAGGTTTGCAGTTTGCGAACCATCAAGAGCGATGTCGTGGTTGGGCTTGGAGATGATGGGGATAGAATCGCGGAAAAATTGGACAACAATGAGCCGGGGTGGAAGATCAGTGGGAAATATGTGAGACTCCCTTGAAGTCCGTTTGATCGTTTCCTGATAGAAACCTTGCCAGGCTGTTGTTCTGCTGTCCGATGGTCGCCCAGGGGAAAAGATCCGTTTCGCGTGACAACAGGTCATGTGCCATTGCTGGGAACTCGCGTGCGAGAATGCCCAATCACTGGATGTGAATCTCCAGTGATACCTACGTGCATGGGTTCCCGTTGGATGTATATCATGATCATGTATTTAACTTCCTGTTTCTTCTCTACTTATGTTTAACCATGTATGCCCTCGTTGTAAACTGTTGGTAGAATGTTGCGGCTTGGAAAGCCGACCCAATACATAAATACAGCTCAAGAGACCCTTAACGAACGCCTCCCCAACGACAAATACGGCGAGAGACAACTTACTTCACCACTAACATGATGTTTAGGTTTTGAAGGCTGGTCGTATGGTGCACGAGACACCTCTCAATACATCAGCAATTCCTTAAGCTGAAGCGTCAATAACTTGTGTGACCCTTCTTCCACTTGGTTGTCTGTTATCATACCCTCACTCAACTAAGAGTATATGGGAGACAATCTACATACATGACGTATTGCGTGGATGCAAGGGCAAAAAGGATAACAAAATCACACCAATGGGCTCATGGACCTTCCGAAGTTTCGCACGACATGTTGCGCGATCAGAGTAAATCTTCCCCGGCCTTGATATGCTGTTTCAAGTAATCTGTCCGTTGATAACTAGAACCAGCAAATCGATCAGGAGAAAGGCCAACAACCCAAAATCATATGTCGTGTAACTTTCCTTGGTTTTGCCGGTAGGCACATGGTACATGAGCGCAAGCGTGGGAGTCTTTTCGGCAAGAGCGAATACGATTCGGATGACGGGGAATGTCGGCAGAGGGACTTGTGACTCTGAGGGAGCGGGGTCCATAGCGTGGAACAAGTGTGTAGTTCGCATCATTACTGGCTCGTGAAACATTGGTAATGCATGAAGGAACAAGCAGCTCTGAAGGAAAGCATCCTCTTGTGTTAAACTTGCTAGCTGGTCTTCTGCAGGAGGAATGTCTTGCAGATAAGATCGTTCAGCAATTAGTATGTAAGAGGAACGAGGGGATGAGTACTCACGAGTGATACCAGACGAGTGAAGTTCCATAGGTTAACAGGGATCACGAAGTGGGACCTACTTCTCTTGTCACTGGCAACGGCACGGGATTTGTCCATTCCCGAAGATTGAATGATGCTCGCAGTAATTCGCATAAAAATTGCTTTGTGTCCTTGTGGAACCGTTCTTGCATGTCTGTAGCATCCCCAACATACTCATCTTCCCAACTGGGCCATCCAACAGCTAGTCATGCGTAAGGGTAAATAGAGTATCTGAAATCATGGACTTGAGAACAGCTCACCGAGCTTCGGAAGAGGCACTTCGGAATCTAGGTGTTGCTTCCATTTCCACATGATCGTTGGTTGATTTTCATCCGGCTGAAGAAGTTCTATGTTGCAGGCATTACTAGATGTGCAATCGGCAGATCCAGACAAGTCCTTACTCAAAAGCCGCAGAGACCTAAAACCGTCCCTTCGAGCTATCATATCCCGAAGCCTGGGCTCGTTGTTTGTGAGGTTTTCGCATTCAGAGACGTCGAAATAATATTTTGCAAGGTGACCTCCTGATCGCTGAACAACTTAAAGCGAGGATGAAATAAGCAATAACTTGGACAGAACCGAGGCTCTGTGGGTTTATCAGATTTATCTGGTGTGGTCGTTGACAGCCCTGCTGACTTGCCGCATCAGGCAGGTCGTGACGCAGACTCAAAGATGAGTCAGAAGACCACCTATGGTTCCCACGTTTAGAGCCTAATTAAGAATGGTGGCCACTGCCGTGACACATGCTTG
>QGOI01006947.1:0-10217 GCA_003313885.1 Boletus sp. MG55 | reverse complement strand
CCAGCCTGAAGAGGCAAAGATAATGCCTGTTCATCTTCCAAAAACCCTGCCAGTGGTAATATGATATTACCAACTGAAAGTAGTGTGATTGACATAAGATAATTGTACCATCCTTCCTCCCTGTTCTGATCAGAGTCTGGTTTTTCTGATATTCTTCTGGCAAATGTTGATAGGGACTGATAAGGTATTATCTCATGCTTTCAGCTTTACATTTGTTTATCACATATGGCTGGTTATATCATCACCTCACTGATTTCCTGATGAAGAGGATCGAACTTCAAGTCACGTCGACTCCGCAGTATTATGACACGCACGGTGAGTGCCATACTCCGACACACGACCCGGATCTTCAGCCTCAGGCTATCTGCTGCACAGGTAAAATAAAATTAGCGTCGAGCAAAGTTTTTGAGATTTACGGACGTTTACGAACGTGGGACGGTTAGCCAATAGTATCACAGAACTTACGGTTAGCATCGGGTAATGCAGCAGAACCATAACTTAGGAGTCATGTAGGTGTCACAGCGTCTGGCCAGCGTAGAAATAGAAGATAGTATACCGTTGAGATTTTTCACTTTATTCAAGATAACATATCGGCTAATGATGATGAGACACCACAACCTTGTCATTCCCACGAATTAATGCTCAGTACACATGCCCCCTACGGGTCCAGGAATACCCCAGTAGAAATATAAATGTTGGTCAGGTATACGACGTTGAGCTTCGCTATAATACATCATTACCGAAGGTTTTGTGAGTTCTAGCCGTTAGAACCAGTCCTAAACTTCATCCGACCTGCAGGAGACCCGCCCTGTCGGAGCCGTGGCATGTGCACTTTCTACAGCTTTTCCTTCTCGGTTTTCGGTGGTGTTGGGGGGGAGGGGGCAACTGCTGCCGGAGATAGTAAGTCGGATTCTCGGCTGTACCCAGGTGTCAAGGGTTGTAGCCTTGTAGGCCAGATACAGCAGTACTACTACTACGAGGTTCCAAATGGTGGTTCGCTCAGGGCTGGGGCAGGTGGTCAAGATGTGTTCTATATCCTCGTCGCAGTGACTCGGCGCATTTCGCTCGGTGTTCGTAGTTACATCCTACTATGTTTAGCTAGAATTTACCTATTCTGGGAGAACAGGTGAGAAGTTTCTGAACGTACGTAGTACGTACATCTGCAGAGTGCTGTGTAACGTTACTGCTTGACAACACTTTTGTAGGCCATTCGAGAGCTGTGATTGGAGGACAGGTCAGCGAAAAAGGGAATTAAGGGTCCTTCACCAGGGCCGAAACAGAAAAGGCGTACATTTGGCTCGCTAAGGGCAGTCCCGACTTGTAGATTCGGAATTTAGGATCTGAGACCTGGACCTTTCGGGTCCAGGAATAATTGCAAATCAATGATCACAGGAGATATTAGAAAGTACAAAAAGATCGCAAGGCCTAATGGGGTTGTATGTGGTAGCAAGTGGTAGCTTGGCAACAAGGTAGTAATATGGTTTCGTCGGCTGTTGGTTTCCTGATCGGCGGCCCCGCCTAATAGGAGGAGTCACAGTGTATGACATTATGCTTGATGGCACTTTCGTAGGCCATTTGAGCCTGATTGGAGGACAGGTCGGCAAAAAAGGAAATTTAGGGTCACAAACGACACTTATTGGTAGCTGACAGTCTGAGCTCCGAGATCAGAGAGAACAAGAATTTACGTTGTTATTTCTATGCATTTTGCAAGTCCCCCATTGGCCAGATCACTCTAAGCGACACCAAAAAGAGTAACATACTCGGACTTGCTATATGGGGCACCATTCCGAAGTCGAATGGCTCGCTTACTCCGCTGATGTGTGATTGGAGGTTGGGTCGCCGCAAAAGGGAATTAAAGGTCCTTCCAAAAAAGAAACGAGCTCAGCCGCATCCCAATTTGAGCCCGCTAAAGCTGATCTTGAAGTGTGTCTTACAGCATGCAAACTACACTAACCCTTTTACATTCTGTGCGCAGGCCCGGATCTGCAAGACAGAACTGGGTTAGCCGAGGTCACCGTGGAGGTGGTTCAGAACCACCTCTGAACTGACAAGTCTGACTGTCTTGCAGACCCGAGGCTTGTCACTGCACAACAATATACCCCACAGTGGTTAGGCTGTTTTCCCACACCCCGCTACGCAATCCATACAACTAAACCGGTACGCCGCATCAGAACTAGTCTCAGCTCTGATTTGCGCCGTGCATGATATGTGACTCATCGGATGCACCGAGCGGAGTGCATTCCTCTTATTCAGTCGCACAATCGATTGCAAAACGTTCCAGTACCCCTGTATTCTCTTTGTTCTCTCGTTTTGCTTTTCTTGTTTCTTCCCCTCCAAATGATGGCTGTCGGAAAGATCGCTTCTATGCTGGGCCTATTGCTCACGCACCCGAACGAGTTCAGGACTCTCCTCCAGTTTTACCTCTTCCACAAACAGAAACGGGATGTCACCGCGCGGCCAGAGCACCCAACCTCGGTCTGGGACAGACAGAGCATGCGTCGGTGCTGGGAATTTTTGGACTTGACGAGTAGAGGTATCGCCGCAGCTATCAAGGAGCTTGACGGTGACCTTGCACAAATAGTGAGTACCTTGGCGCTCCTTCTAATTATGAGGCACCTGTTCTTCACTGGTGTGGTTCATCCATGTTTTGCCCTCGCTAACATGCTCGTATGGCAGATTTGCATATTTTATCTTGTACTTCGTGGGCTAGATACCATCGAGGATGACATGACCATACCCGACGAGGTCAAGCAGCCTATCCTACGGTCATTTCACGAAAAGACCGTTACACCCGGTTGGCACTTTACCGAAAACGGCCCCAAAGAGAAAGACCGACAGCTTTTAGTCGAATATGCTACAGTAGTCGAGGAAGTTAATCTTCTCAAACCAGAGTACGTCTGTGTCAAAAACGAGATACTCGTTTGGTAACGAAAGATGAATAGATATCGAGACATCATTTTGGACGTCTGTGCCAAAATGGAGGTTGGGATGGCTGATTATGCTCACAAGGCTGCGATCACCGGATCGATATACATTGCGACCGTCGCCGAGTATGACCTGTATTGTCATTACGTTTCTGGCCTTGTGTTCGAAGGCCTCCCGGCCATCTGGTCAGCTTCTGGCAAGGAGGTCCCACGACTCGGCGAGGAGCTCGGGCTCGCCAATTCGATGGGTCTTTTGCTTCAAAAAACAGATATCATACGTGATTTCCGGGTAGATGCTGAGGAGAAACGTTTCTTTTGGCCAAAAGATATCTGGGGCAAATATGGCTTCCACGAGTTGACGGATTTGTACCAGAAAGGTAATCTGGAACGTGCCACTTGGGTGCAAAGTGAAATGATCCTAGATGCCCTTCGTCACGCATGCGACTCGCTAGATTACCTCAGGCTCCTCGAGAACCAGAGCGTCTTCGTGTTCTACGCAATATTCGCGTCTATGGCTATTGCCACACTCACGCTGAGCTTCATGAATCCGGAGATGTTCCAGCGCAGTGTTAAGACCAGGAAAGCGGAAGCTGCTCGTGTATGGGTTCATATTTCTTGCGTTTATGTGCTCGGAGACTGATTAAGATCATATCCCGCAGTTGATCATGCGATCTACAAATCCGCGTGAAGTCGCCCTCGTCTTCCGGGAATATGCACGCAAGATACACCACAAAGCAAAACCGCAAGACCCCAACTTCCTCCGGATTTCCGTCATGTGCTGCAAGGTGATCCCATCCACCGGGTTCGTCGGTCCGGGGAGCTCACTCACGCCCTTTAGATTGAGGAGTGGTACGAGCAGAACTACCCTTCCTTTGTTATCCTGGGACAGGATGGTGTGACATACTGTTCAGAGGACAAGCGAACAACCATGGACAAGCTGGAAGGAAAGCGCGCCCACGCGAACTTGAAGCACTACCCTAGCGCTGTGCTAGCATCATCCGAGCTCGTCGGTGGCGCTATTGGGCTCATCATCCTCTTGAGTGTAGGCATCTTCTATACCATTTCAAAGGTGCATGGGTAGCCCTCTTGCCGATGTCGACTGGTTAGCTGTTTTTTCGCACAGGGCGCCTATGGAGTACATACATAATACACTTGCTGACATTTTTCTAATGTATATATGTTTCGCACTATATATATGGTGCATGAGATTGGGATGGGTGTCTAGATCTGACCAGAGCTCACTCGAGGTCCTCAGTCAAGGAGCATCGCTAGCGGAGATCTGGTCTTGTAACGTGTTGATGAATGACTCGGAGGTACTAGCATTGAAGGCCTCGAACAACATCAATATTGAGTCAAAGAGTTCAGCAATAGCGATGCATGTCGGCACCACGTTTGAGGGGACGAGTCAAGGAGTCTACGATCGCCTGGGCCTCCCTCACTTTTTGCCGGGTTCCACCATAGCGCCGCCGCCGGTATTCGATATGTAATCGTTGGCAGGTGGTAAGTTAGTGTGCAATGGAGGGTAATCTGAGCTCTCTGAGGATTAGCCTAGGCCGTGTACAGTACGTACATGGACAGGTAAATTTGGCGATTTCGAGCCTGCGAAAGCTCTCGTCAGGGGGCTACCGCTACCCCCTTCTAGGGCCATTTAGGTGAACTAATATACCATTCACTTACCCAACAGAGTGAGTTGGCACGAGCAGTGACCGCAGTGGGTGTGCTGGCAGCGACCCTCCGCGAAAGTGGTTGGGAAGTATGGGTGAGGGCGGGCGGCCTGGAGAAGGAGGCTTCTTATCAGCAGAAGTTGACCTATGAATCTGAGGTAACTTGTGATCCCACGGCCGCATCCGAGGCCATCCAGGTGGATTCGTACACGGCAGACACTAATCTATATACTTTGGTGAGGTGTCGGAGCAAAGTCAACTTCGAGTTTAAATTTGGTAAGCAGACTAGTAAGCCGCATTGACGGCGTTTGTCTCACGGCTACTAGTACATACTTTTACCAAGGACGAACTCTGTGTGTCGGTTCATCGAATAATTTGTGTTGTACGGATGGCGGCGAAGAGCGATCCTGCGTTGGCAGGGACCGCATGACACCGCAAAAGTGCAGGCGAGTGCCCGAAAGGGTCTCGCGTAGTACCTGCACCACTTACGGGAATCTCCTTCCCTCTCTCTCGATCAAAAACAAACAAACAAACAAACCGTTCAACGGGTGTGTATACGTGATCGATCGGTTTGGAAATCCTGTCATTTTTGAATTCCAGAAACGAGTGACGGTCTCGCCTTTTCTTCGAGCAGGAACTCCTCCGGGCCACTCGTGCACCCCACCATGCAACCAATCTATCCGGGGTCATGCCCTTGTATCGCCGTAGTCGCGCCTCTGCAAGTCTGGCCAACTCCTTCGATAGGGCTTAAGATTAGTAGCTGAGCCCTAAACGGAAGCTCGGATCATATCAGCAAAGCAGCCAAGTAACGTTACGCCTAAAGGCTCTTTTGAGAGCTCTGATTGGTGGGTTTATCGAAGAAATTACCATATGGAGACTAGTTTGAGACTTTGACTCGTCAACTCGGGTAAGTGGGATTTGAATGGGTTTTTAACTCGGCCTGATATGTTGATATGATGGCGCCGGCCAACGGTCGCGTAGCAGCATCCCCTGACGAGAGCTTTCGCAGGCTCGAGACCACACCCATCCCGCCCCTTTACCTGTCCAAAATTCATTCGCTCGTTTCCATCGCCATTAAAAAATGTCCACCCACGAACGCCGTCTCGGCGCCGTCACAGTCCAAACCCAAATCCAAGCGCTCGAAGCCGAAAACGTCGCCCCCAAAGAATGGACCCTCCTTGGCGCAGCCTCCGCCCGCGCTCGCCCACACGATGTCCTCCTCGGTGAAGGCCTCGAATTCGAACGTACGACGCATGCCGTGCCCATCGTCACCGATGCCATCGTCGCCGCCCTCGAAGAACGCATCAAGGCACGCATCAAAGAGGGCCGGTTCGACGACGTCGTGCGCCGTCGCACCGTCGCCGCCGAAGGTGCAGGTGCTTTGCCGCCGTTTTTGCCGTCCAGAACGGTGGAGTTGCAGGATACCAAGTCGGCCCAGTCGTTGGCACAGATGTACGAAGGGGCGTACGTCACTGTCCAGTCGGGCACGGAGGCAGGCGACCGAGATGGACGGTTACGCCGGGAACACGACGAGATCGCCCGCGTGTGCGAGGGCATTTATGCGAAATTGGACACGCTGTGTAACGCACATTACGTGCTGTACGTTCGCCAGCATGCTCGCTCAGACTTTTTTCTTGTCAGTTGGGGGACTGCGGGCACGACTCGAACACCGTGCGAGGCTCTTTTATCAAGGCCGAGAAAAGAAGCATATCACGGACGGTAGGTGAAGCCATCGGCCTTGCATACTATGCGAGCGCATCCCCTGGCCATCGCTCCAAGTGAGGGTGAACGTTTCATGATCCAAATGTATTAGAATACGAGAGATTAGCCAAGGTTTTTGTGATCAGTGCGGGACTTGACGAGTGCTTGTCAACACCTTCCCTCTGAATATATGATGAAATTCACCGAAAGTTCCTACTGACAAGGAGAGACGATCTCGTCCAGGCATCTGAGCATATAGGGAATCAATTAAAGTTCTATGTACGTCAATGGCCCAGGCGTTGCTTGGGCTCTTTTATATTACACCAACACCAACCCAACAGACAGACAGTGGGAGTCATCGACATATGCACTTGACTCTGTCAGCGCCGCCCTCAAAATCCAATCACCACCGCCCAATCCTTGGTAATCACCACTGCCGGATCCTTGACGACCACCACGCCCGCCCGGTCACCACCACCCGCCTCGTACGTCCACTCCAACGCCTGCACTCCCTCACTCCCTTGCACTACCGACACTGACGCCGGCTGCGCCTCTACACCCACCACTACGACCCGCTCCACTCTCACGTCCGCCTCCTCGACCTCCCTCACAAATGCGTTCGCAGCCGTATACGACGGCACCATCTCAGGCGCCGCCGCTGCGAGATCGTCGCTCCGTATCACAATCTCTCGCACCTCGCCCTTCTGCGTCTTCATATTCTTTGGGTCCTCGGTGTACGTCGTCGAAGCTTGGAACGCCCGCCAGACGAGCTCACCCCGTTGGTACCCAAAGCCTTCGCCGTCGTCCAGGTAGAGTTCGCCTTTGGTGCTGCCATCGACGTCGAGTGCAACGCGCAGTGTAAAGGGGTCGTGTTTCATCAGAGGAGAGGAACGCCGGGGACGTTCGCGCGTGGGGAGGATAGAACCACCACGGATCAGCAGAGGGATTTGGTGGAGCGCCGCTGGTACGGTGACCGTCCGGCCTGTGGTGTCAGAGGTCGACGGACGATAGGCAGGGTGAGAAAAGTAGTCATAGTAGACCTGCGCATCGGAGAGATAGACAGAAGCAGACGTTGCCCCAGACGTGGTCACGGGCTTACACAACAGACCAGAAGAACCGAGGTAGAACTGGCCATCGATTCCAAAGCCAATGTGTCATCCAATTGGGTCCATGACATAATACACTCTCACGCCAGTGCACCTTCCAATGCGATCGCCCGGATCGGCGCCCCGTCGCACCCCCCAATTTTGATCGGCAGCAAGCTCACGATCAGTCTCTCCATCCTGATGACCTCCTCGACCCCCCTCAAATTCTCAGCAACCATCCCCCCCGCGCCGAGAATAACCCCGTGCACCACGACTTCCCCGGAGCTGACCTCCCTGTCCTTCATCTTGTCCGGTCCGGGTGTATCCACCTCAATCACCCTCACCCCCCGCTCCACCAACTCCGAGCATTATTCTACCTAACGAGCTGCAGGAATGTTTGCACTCCGTGAGCGACGGCAACATGTGACACAAGAAGATTTCGAGTTTGCGATTGCCACAGGAGGGGAACACGTCGGTCAATAAGGCCGCGTCTGGATCGAGGTAGGGATGGTCCCCGTACTTGTCTGTGCCCAAATAGCGCGACCACCCCGTGCAGATCAGCACGATCACCCCCTCCCCCATCTTTTCCTCATACCCCTTCGTGTCCTCCCACGTGATCCTCTCCCGTGGTCCTTTGCCCGCACGTCCACCACCACCGCACGCCCAAACAACCGGTGCAGGTCTAGCTTGTCGATCGCCAATGGATTGGCGATCAAATGCGATGGTGTATCGATGTGCGTGCCCGTGTGAGATCCAAGCGAGATTGCGGTCACGTTCGACGACCGTTTCTCGATGGTCTGTATTCTGCTCTAGGTAAAGGCAGGGTGTCCTGGCCAGATAGACATCCCTGTCGTGCTGAGCGTGTGCGAGAGACCGATGATGCGGATCGCTATGGACCATGGCTGTCGTCTGGTAACAAAAGAGAAAGTGTGCTGGGTTCCATTTATCACGTACCCCCCGAACTGGAATCGGCCCGGATGTTACTATTCAATGCACACGGGCTGGCCGGTTACGGCTCAGCTTTTCTGCCATGTGTGTGATCCCTGTGCTGTTTGGAATGCTATCCAGAAACACGAAGTCGTTGTAGTAACACGGAGAGCTACGTAGTACAGGATTCAACCAGTCAAACATACAGATAACCGGTGGATCGCCTACAAGTTCAAGTCCGCTAATTTATACCTCTCAGAAGAGAAATAGAACACAAACGATCCAGTGGCAAAGCCTTTGAACGCCTCACAGGCAGCCGGGGATCCTTCCAATGTCTTTAAAATCCCCTTGTAGAGGTTCACAAATTCCTCCGCCAATCGGATAAAGGTCTCCAAGCGTGATTCCTCCTTTTGAGCTGCTCGGTTGGAGATATAGTCGGTAATAGTCTCTCCCGCAAGCTCTTCCTTGTAGTAAGACATTATGTCGCTGACAAAATGCTGAATACAACGTAGACGTGCTGCAAGATAAGGGACCCACTTGATGTAGAGGATGAACCGCATTATATCTGGAATCACCTGGACGTATTCGACCAGAGGGATCTCAGGCGGGAACACGATGTACGCATAACTTTCCGTACCAGCAGTATACAAACGCTGGTAGGTGGGATACCGTTTAGCAGCAGTGGAGATCTAATCATAGCCGTCAGCTACGCGATCTCGATGGGAACGATAGCTATACCTGCATAGCCGTGGTCTCGTACTCCAGTAAAGTGGAAGTCACATAGTTCATGCTCGCCGTGGTGATCAGACCGGAGGGAACGGGTGGAAACAGGTCCGGTATCTGGTTAAACAGATCTGCAAGTGCATCCAGCATTGCACTCCCTTGTTGTTGGTTCTTGATCAAGCGTCTGTTAAACAGATAAATGTCGGGGATATGTGAACGGAAACTAAAGAAGGCGTCGTCGAGAAATAAGAGGAATGACGTGTAGAGTGCGACCCATATCTTGATCGGACGGTGAGTGTGATGCTCACAAGCCGTTATGACATAGTAGACGCCCTCTCGCAAGCGCGTCCGCACGGAGAGGTTACCGTCTACAGGGTAGCCGCGTCGCACCGCTTCGTCGATACATTCCTGGTGAAGCTCATGGTCGTACGGAATGACTTTGTAGGGGACCTCGCACTGCACGAGAACAGAGCGAATGGTTGCGACAATGGTTTCAATCTGTGAGTGACATGAGTCGATGGAAGCCACTTCGAATTTCATTTTCACTTGCCTGTTGTGCGTCGAGCATTGCAGCTGTCATGGTGTTGAAATTGTGGGCTGTTTTCCGTTGTTCTTATACAAGGTGACGTTCGCTAATTTCCGGTCCTCGACCCATTCAAGGCAAGTTCCCTGGCGCCTGGCCAAGTTTTTCGCTTTCTTAGCGGTCCGGAAGGTGCTTCAAATCAGCAAAGTAGACTTGTAACGTTATCGCTTGACGACTCCCGCAGCTCTTGCGTGACCGAACAAGCCCTCTGAGATCTGAGAGTCTGATTGGCCCAAGAGCATCTAAGCGACAGCATGCAAACTACGCTAACCCTTTTATATTCTGTGTGCCAGTGCACAGAGTTTTCGTACTACTTACTGCTGAGGCATAGGTAACGCATAGGAGTAGTACTACGTCACGATCTGGGTCTAAGGTTTCAAACTTGGACTAATTGCATTAAAATTCAATTTGAATAAAGCACCGTAGATTGTGTAGTACGTACACCGAGACGCAACTTCAAGTTCAACAAGTTCAACGAACTTGAACGTTTGGGGAAAATAGCCTAACCAATATGGGGTATATTGCTGTGTAGTGACAAGCCTTGAACATCAGGAAATCGATGTGAGTCTGACAAAGGTTTAGATATAACTTTCATATACATCACATGCAT
>QGOI01006924.1:0-13382 GCA_003313885.1 Boletus sp. MG55 | reverse complement strand
TAGTTAATTCAGTACGAAGGTTATACTGTTTTTCCTTGGGAGTAACTCCCTCTACTTATAGACCCGCCCGCAGCCTGAGGGACTGATTGGAAAGCACAGTACTAGTAATCTGGTCCAAGTTCGAACGGAAATGGCGCGATCCCGTTAAATCGGAGTCTGATCAGTGATTGATAATATATATCTGTCAGCATCCACTCACTACCAATCCCGAGGCTCGTTGTTATCATCATTGGCCCTAACCGGTAATTCTCCACTGGCAGCATTTCGTGGTTCGGCGGCTTGAAGGCACTGTGAATGGAGGGAGCCTGTAACGGTTCTTATGAGACGCGGCGTGGGAATACACCAAGGCACTGCGAGCAACCCTTCGGCTAGTAGCTGGAGCGCATAAGTATCCACAGTGCTGTTGGGTGCGTTTGATGATTTTCGAGTCCCTTACCTCACCTGAATTCGGGAATGACCACGCGACGCGACATCTTATCAAAAGTTCCCGATGAGGCTGCGGCCCTGCCAGGAACTTGACGACTTTGATCGAGTCTCCAACGTGCCAATACCCAGGAGAAAAGTATGATTACGGAGATGCGACAAAGACAATGGTGGCAGATTGGGACCCTCTAACATTCCGTTGATCGGAGGATGATCCATGAGTACTACAATTTGCATCTTTACCTTCCTCGTCGACATTGGCTCGTTGCTCGTTGCTCGCTCTTTTTCGCCCACATGCACCCTTTTGTCGTCGCGTTGTTCCCTCCGTTTCTAGCTCCTTGTCTGTAGTCCTTCTTGCTAGCGAGCCTGCCTGTCCTACTATATAGTCGTCTATATAATCTAGCGCTCACCCCCGGCATGCCTTCCGTGCCGGGCCGGAGTTCCCCGCTCCAGCTCACGGCACACCGGTCAGTCCATTCGAGACCCTCGATAGGGCTGCACCCCGCCCACCTAAGGAAGGACTGCCACGGCGGAACGCCGTGTCCATCTTCCCCTCAGATGTCCTCGGTCCGAAATCCAGGTTGTCCAATCTGAGTACAACCAGCGACCTAATCAAATAATCCGCCATCAACATCATGTTCCGCAACCAGCACTAGCGTTCCGGATTCTCTCCGCGCCCTATATTCAGCTTGATGTCCGCGAAATTGTGGTCGCAGTCCCAGCGCCCGCTAGCAGCCCAAGAGGGTAATGATGCCAAGCTGAGCTTTGTATCGGTTTCGCTTCCGTGCTTGAAGAACACGAGTGTAAAGCTCCCGAATGGATCAAGGGATCAACGGTCGTGATCGTTCCCACTACAATCTCTCATGGCCAGACAAAGAATAGGAACGACAGCATTATTACTATCGAAGGGGTTGCCAACGGGATGCTATTATCTCCATCCCTGAGTTTTTCTCAGTGCGTCCCCGGGTTCTGGCTCAAATACCATTGTATTATGACTACCATGCAAACCAAGCGAGGTCGGCCTTGTCGGCCTTGAACATACATGAATGCCGGATGTCTTCCTGCTAACACGAGACGAGCCCATCTAACGCGACCAGTTCAGAAAAGTCACGTAACACCGGGTTATATAGCCTATCGAATATTCATTCTCAAATATGGATAAAGAATTTCCATGTGAATGAGGAATAATCAAGGCATACTTGGCATGAAGTTGATGACGGGCACAATCCAGGGCAGATGAAGTTTGGAGCTTCCTGTCAGCAGGCCCTGAGTGACGCTGGGGCTGACACCTCAGCTGGAGGACTTGGTCTCCGGATTCTGGTGCAATCGAATGCCTAGTTCCAGCTTGGATTACGTTCCCCCATGGCAAATATGACACAGCGGCTTCAGATGTCTTGATGGTGCAGTGGATTCGGCTGCCAGTCTTTTGTGTTGTTGCTTTTGGAGGAACTGACGAGATGGTATGGGTAATTCGTCGAACCGTCATTGAGGCAAAAGCTAGATGAGACGCCCGGGGTTAGCCAAAGGGCAAGCTTCATACGTCTTGTCCTGCAAAGAACATGCCAGCCTAGGGAGTTTTGCTCTTTGTTGAGTCCCTGGGGGAGAGATAGGAAGTAGACAATAACAAATACAGTGTTTGTCGACGATGAGACCAGTGTCTTCTGTTGATCGAAGGTGGATATCACATTAATGTTCAAGACAAGAAGGATCATCCGGGAGAATGCTTAACGTGATTGCCTAAACCACTAACAGTTCCATGTGACAAGTGAGTAGCCACTGGCCCATTGCCTCAGCTAGCAACGGACTCGGATGAGCTGGAAGAGGATTGGTCCGAGAATTGCACGGGCGATTCAGAGGATGGCCTTCAACGACCGACTCTTTTGAACATGATATTCTGAGGTAGTCATAGCCTCCCAAAGCCAGACTCTCAGCGAGAAGACATCGTTTTGCTCTATTGAGTAGATTGGGTTGGGTCCTGAGTCGCTCTTCCAGGAGTCTGAACAGGTGGTAAACACAGCTCAACGGGAAGACGTCCGAGAATGACAACTACATCATATGTATCCCATCTGGGCTGACTCAACTTCCTGCGCAATGCTAGCACCGCACGGTAGGGCGCCGGTTCCAAGAAGTCTTCATACACACTTTGCAATGCTTATGTAGAGCACCATGATTGCAGAGTTGGGCTGTGCTGCATGATCAGCAGCCTAGACTTGCGGTGACCACGCCACCACGGATGCTATTTTCTCGCTTCAAAGTTGAACATCTTCGGCAGTCCTCGTCCGATTTGGACCCATGATGAGTCCATTCCCTTGACGGGTTCATCCACTCGACCTGCGGCCTAAGCTCGTGTCAAGGTTAGCTTCGATGCTGACTTCCATTCCCTATCACAGACAGCTCGCGTATAACCTCTTGGTGAATTTCCTTCTGGAGCAGACTCCAAAGGTAAGTTTAACATGTATATACTCGCGTGCAGATTGAGCTCATCGGCCATAGTGGTCTATACATAATTACATTACACTTCTTTTGACGCAAAACCGTCCGGAATGCCGTCCCTGTCTTCCGAACTCAACCACAATTTCTCTCGATAGCTTGTCTGGCCAGTAACACTCGTACATGCTTGATAGCCTGGAGGCATCCACAACGGGACTGTGATTACGCCTAACATCATGTTTCCGCATGAAGGAAGGTCAAAACAGGGTTTACCGTGTTCCCTTGGCTGAACGATATTCACAATTTCCGTTTTTTCACTCCCAGCGGTTGAAAGAGTTCCCGAGCCTTGCGTCAATCGAGCATAATCCACTCCTTTCTAGCATTTCGGTGATCTGGCTCGTTCATGATTGTTCTGCCGAAAGGCAGCATATAGGCATTGCACCTGCCGCGACATGCGCAACGCCGAAATGTTTCGGCCTTCTGCGTCTGCTTCACACACATCGTGTTGCGCAAGGAACTCAGAAGACATGCTTTCCCTGAGGTTGCTTCTTAGATCTGTCGAGTCATCGGGGCGTGAGCATGGCCTATTTATACGTGCAGAAGTTCTCTGAAGTACACTACTACTCAGTCGAGCAGCCTCCTTGCAGTTCCCCTGACCTCTTCTGTTTACTGTTTCGACGGCATGTCAGGCGAGAGCGCGGAGGGTACGTTCTCAAAAGCATCTACCACCCCTACGGTGAACGGCAACGAAGAGAAGATCATTTATGTACACTTTCCCATCACGCTCTGCTTGCCCGTGTCGCTGACTGCTGATAGGTCGAGTTTGAAGACGGGGATCAGCGAAATCCTCAGAATTATCCTCTTCTCAAAAAATGGGCAATCACTCTGACGGTCTGCTACTTCACCGGAATGGCAGGTAGCGTACCCAACCTTCGTGATCTTTCACGACGGGGTTGCTCACAGTACCGTTCAGGCGCAGCTTCATCCTCATTTTCCATCAGTACACCGTCCTTGGCACAGGATTTACATTGTACCAACTTAGAGGCAGCGTTGGGCCTTGGTCTCTACGCTATTGGCTTCGGGATTGTTCCTCTGGTCACCTCGTCGTTTAGCGAGGTTTGCTGTCATTACATCTTTAGATCCACTGCTTACATCTTTCTAGGAAGTTGGCAGAAGACCAGTGTATATTTTTTCATCGGTCATGTACGCCCTCACCCAGGTTATGGTTGCACTGTAAGGATTATACCCTTGATCACTCACAGTATTCACAACATTGGGCACACAGGTCACCAAACATCACAGCGGTACTCGCGGGACGCCTCCTGGGAGGAATATTTGGCTCTACAGGGGCTTCCCTAGTTGGAGGTAGTATCGCGGATATCTGGAAACCTCAGGAGTGAGTGCTGATTGGAACACATTTCTTTTCACTCTTATTCCACACAGTCGAGGCTTGCCAATGACGATGTTCGCTTTTGCATCACTGTTTGCGATCGGGCTCGGATCAGTGATTGGAGGTGTGATTCAATCCTCCCTCGGGTGGCGATGGGTCCAATGGATACATGTCATGTAAGGCAACGCTTCCTTTTCATTTCACCAATACAACGACATGCTTCTTACAGGTTTTCGTCTTTATTCATCGTCCTTGTGCTATTGGTAATGAGCGAAACGCGTTCCTCCATTATCCTTATCCAGATCGCACGGTCGCAACGTAAACTCGCTGGAAACAGCATTCATAAAGCCAAAGCCGAGATCAATAAGAAAAGCCTCTGGAGCCTTATCAAGATATCCTGCAGTCGGCCATTATGTATGTTGTACATGTTCCGTTCCAGTCCACAACGTTGATCTTTATTTGTTATATTAGATTTTTTATTTACTGAACCTATCGTACAGAGCTTCAGTGTGAGTTCCTTTTGGCGTTGCGTTCTGCGCCTTTTGACTGACGTGCTTGGCTGTAGTTATGGGTTGGTTTCATTTGGGGTGTGGTTTATTGCCTACTGGAGTATGTGACTTGCCTATAATTCATGGCTATCTCTGCTCATTGCGCCTTCAGAGCAGTAACTCCCATGTTTCAAACGATTTATGGTTTCAACATTCAGCAAACTGGATATGTATATGCAACATTGAGGTGAGTCGAACCCTCTGCCAGTTTCGGCACAACACCCATATTTCACAAGCATGGGCGCCGTTATCGGATTTTTCGCTAACCTGTATCAAGATAAACTCTACAGGTGGGAGTCTTTGGATGTGTTCCAAGTATGGCTTAAGATGATGGGTGTATTATAACCAGGAAATACTTTCCTCAAAAGAACCTGGAAGCGCGGCTATATATTTCATGCGTTGCCGCACTGTGTCTTCCGATTGGCATGTTTATATTTGCCTGGACGGCTTTACCAGAAATACACTGGATGGTACCCATCATCGGACTGACGGTCAGCTGCGATTCCCTCTTTACTCATCACTCGAACATCACCCTCATTACGTGTTAAAGGTGTTCATGAGCGGGGTCCTGGTTATCTTTCAAGTGTCGTTCCTGTATCTCGCAGACTGGTACGTCCGGCCCGCCCTGGTTAAGGTCCTTTCTCCTTCAATTGATTATCAATCAGCTACAACACATATGCATCTTCTGCTCAAGCTGGGCAAAGTTTATTCCGTACGTCATCTATACTCGACCGGTCGATCGGCGTATCTCCATACTGATATCGGGCTTTCCACAGGAAACTCGATGGCCTTCGTATTTCCGCTCTTTACTCATCAGATGTTCGCCACGTTGACGTACAAATGGGCGCTCACGCTCTTTGCGATTCTCGCTCTCGTGATGGCCCCTACGCCGTTCGTACGTCCAAGGCCCCCTTTTACCACCTTCCTTACCCCTTTCTTGGTTGGGATAGACGGCGTAAACTGATTCGTAAACATGATTGCTGTGATAGGTGTTGTTCTTTTACGGAGCCAAGATACGCGCGCGCAGTATCGCCTCCCGAGAGATCTTGGCTGCGGATGCACAATCGCCGCACTCCTGCGAGTCGTCGTCGCCATTACATGCGGGATCGAACAAGGTTTGAAAGTTACGATCAAAATTAATGCTTGATCAAGTCATCCTTTCGGTGTGGATACGCGCAGTTGGCTTGGGGCCGTATGCGGGTCTCCACTCTGCTGGTTCAGGGTATTGAGTGTATTGAGTATGGCTATTTTATTCTCCGTGGAACCACTAGAAGACTGGGGGGTTCATGTAATTCGTATTGTGTCAAATGCAGTATATATTTTCTTCCATTGTCAGTTTCTGTCGGCGTGCTGCTAAATAACGTACGGGTGACATCCTTGCCTGGGATCTAAGAGAAGAGAGACTTCCCTAATCCGACGACGACAATGATATCACGTCGTCATCTACATCCCGCTTGTTCGCCTGCTTCGGAGGACCTATGTGTGGCAAGCTTACTTTCCGCTTCTTCGACGTCCCTGTCGAGGGCCGCAGTGAATATTCCCAATCCCCGCCCCCACCCCCTTCCTCATTATCGCTGCTCTCCGCATCCGATGGCGGCGCCTCGTCGATCATACGTATCGCGTTCGTGAAATCCTCCTGTCCATCATCGATGTCTTCCAACAGTTCACCGATCTCCTCTTCTGAAGTCTCGACGTACTCGTATGGTCGCTTCTTCACGATCCCGCTGTCCTGCAGATGTGGCAGCCGCGACGGTCCCGCCATCGACGTCCCATCCGCAGCTGCACTTTTGTTCTGTGTCGGTGGTTTCCGCTTCTTACCCGCATCCTTCGCAGAGGATCCCCGCTGATGTTGCCTAAAGGAGCAATGAATGCGTGGTCCCTTGCCTGCCAATATATCGGCACGGGTGAATCGGGTGAGCCGAAGGGCTAGTTCG
The DNA here is from genome assembly GCA_003313885.1 of Boletus sp. MG55. Classification (NCBI taxonomy): domain Eukaryota; kingdom Fungi; phylum Basidiomycota; class Agaricomycetes; order Boletales; family Boletaceae; genus Boletus; species Boletus sp. MG55. The sequence continues at coordinate 6,657 of QGOI01006924.1, read as the reverse complement.
CCTGGTACGATGTAGACATTGACAGTGTATGCAGTAGACGAAAACGCCTCCTTGAGGTACCGTAAGACAAGTAAGTGCACGATGAGAGCTTCGAGGTCCTAGAAAATGTCCAAAATAATGTCCCATTGTTGTCAGTTCCGCAATGGCAGGGACGGTGAAAAAGAAATAAGCAACGTCTGGAGGGAGATAGAGGGTGGGGGTGTGGTTCATGATGGAGCGTGTCCGAACATGCGAAATTAAAAACGGCAAAGCGATGACGTACGTCTTTTGGTAGTACGACTTCTCCTCCGGCGACGGCGTTGTAATCCAAGTGGACCTTATCCTTGTTCTTTTTCCGCTTGCTCCCAGCTTCGAACACACCTCTACCTGCCCCTCTCGCCAAATCGCTCAATCCGTTGATCGTTTGCCTCCCTCCTTCGCTATCAACAGCCTGGACGATCTTGAGGATCTGCCATGCCTCTAGCGTGACGTCTTTGTGAAACACCGTCCCCACTGGACGCGTACAATTGTCACAATGTCCACATTTATCCATCGCACTCGATTCTTCAGTCGTCCATGAGGCCATGGAAAGATCAGAGGAGGCTGAGAAGTATCTAAAATAGGAGTCATGAATCATTTGGAATACAATCAACACGCTGAACGCGTGTCGGTGGTGGTGGCAGACGCACTTGGCGAACAAGATCTTGCGGCATTCCTGCATGTCCTGCGCAAAGCGTAGCATGTCGTGTACTGCGTTGTTGACAGGTCAATGAACATGGGAGGTGGTGTTGAAGAAGCGAGGCGCTGCGCACACTTCGCTTGCCCGTCTGTGTCCGAACAGGTTATGCCTGATTGGCGTGTGGCATCTTGGGGTCTGTAGTAGAGAACACAGTCCGCATCCCCACTGTCTCTTCCAGCCCTTCCTGATTCTTGGTAATAACCATCCAGTGATTTCTGGGGATCAAGCTCTACGTTTGGCACTGCGAACAACAATGGTTGGGAGGGCTAGGACGGTGCCACTCACAGAAATCTACATTCGTCATGACTCAGCCAACTACCGCAAAGACGGATATTTCCTTACCGTATGATGCAGTACGAAACGTACGTTCCCTTTATCGATACCCAAACCAAACGCTGTCGAACAGATTCACGTACGCATGATCCTGGATAAAACGGCGCAACAATGGCTTACCGATCGTTGCACAAACAACCTGAACAGAACCCTGTCTCCATTGCCTGTGAAGCGCCTCCTTCTGAGCATCAGGTACATCCGCGTGATACACGCCGGTTCTGATGCGACCTTTACTCTCTTCTTGCAAGCTAGCCGCGACCGTCTCCGCGTCCTGTTGTCTATTCGAGAAAACGCTCGCTAGTTCGTGGGTCAAATGGACATACCTTCTTCGAGAGGCAATAGACGATCCCACTATCCTTCTCATGTTTCTGCAAGATGTAGCGAGACATGATTGCGATCACTTCTTTTGAAGACGAAGGCTTGGGAACCACCGCATAGTGCAGATTCTTCCTATACAGCGGTGCGGAGAAATAGATTGTTCCTTCTCGGGGAGCGGCTGGAGGAAAAGGTGGGTGCCATAGCTGTCATAATGCCGATTACACCCTTACCTTTTCCGTCCACAACTGGTTTCATGTGGAGGATTTTGAGGATGTCTTGAAGAACCTTCGGTGGACACGTGGCGGACAAGGCGAGGATGGGTACGTGCGGGAAGAATTGTCGTAAAACACCGAGTTTTTTGTAGTCAGGTCTGGTGTGCGTTTACAATTAACATGATTGTTTTCCGACTTGGATGGCTTACCTGAAATCATGGCCTAGCTGCGAGACGCAGTGAGCCTCGTCAATGACGATGCGAGCTTAACAGCTTTAGTCAACTCTAAAGTTCGCTTTTGCTTACGGAGGGCATACCTAGCTTTCCACCTTCCACGAGTTTGCGCAAAAGGGACATAAAGCCTTTACTCTTCGCGATCTTCTCCGGCTACAGCTCGCTGTAGTCATCGGCGTCAATCCAACAGAAGAAGAAAACGTACGGTGACATAGCATAACTTTATTTCCTTTTGTTGAGCCCCTCCTCGCGAAGATGCCATCGCAGTTAACCGTTGGTGAATCTCACTTGATTGTTTCTTGGAGGTTCCGCCGGTCAACATGACAGCATCGACTTATAAAGCCATCGTGAGCGCAATTGACAGTCGTGTAATCGTGTAATGAGTACGGACTCACCACCGGCTTCCCTGAGATGCATAATCTGGTCTGTTATTAATGCAATGAGAGGCGAGATGACCAGAGTACAGCCTGGCATTAGTAAGGCTGGAAGCTGATACGTCAACGATTTGCCGCCGCCTCTCGAAAAAAAGAAAGTTAAGACGACCTGCACGACAAACGAGAAAGTCACAAACCTGTTGGCATCACGCAAACGACATCACGACCGTCCAAGTTGGCATTGCAAACCCTAGCCTTTCCTTTCAACGACGAGTAGAACCAAAAAAAAAGGACCATACCGCTCACCCTTGCTGGCAGAGCCGAAAGTTCGTGATGCCAAACACTTTCTCCATCGTGCCTCTTAATTGAGGATCCCAATCGAATTCTATGGTATAGTCGATTGTTCCGCTCGCCCTTGCCTTTCCCTTTCCATTGACGGTCGCGCTTCCAGTGGACTGTGCGTTCGCCATCGTCTTATTCTGGCGCATTAACTCTTGCTTCTCTTGGAGCAAGTTTTGTCGCAGGGCCTTTAGTTGTTCTATCTGTTCATCAACTCCCTTGATCTCGGATTCGAGAGCGGATAAACGAGTGTTCATCTCGTGTTTGCGAAGATGTGACGGTTGCTCTATTTCCTTTGGCGCCTCTGCGATACCCAAACTTTTATGGTACTCAAATCGAGACATCTTGAGGATGTCTTCCATCTGATGTCATGGTTGCATTTTATGATATGAACACGGATTCGAGTGAGCATTGCAAGGGTGCTCACGTCGTCAGAGACAACATAATCAGAGTCGTATCCGCCCGACTTCATGTATGACTTGAATGTGCCAGCAACTTGTCCTGATTCTTCCGACAGAACGGGTGATGCCGTTGTGATTACACGTCGTGAAAGGAACTGCAATTCGGACGCGACGCGTCTATTTGGGAATGTTTGACTCCATCTTTGGCCTAGCAGTGAGAGCCGCTCTCTCTCAGGAATCGTCTTTGGCAAAGTATGTTACGTCCCTCCTAACTACTAGGTCCATGGCACTTCTACTAAAGCAATGTTGATCTGAGCAGGGACTACAACCCAGCTCATCCTTGCTGACTCGTCCTAGGCGGAGTTGAGCCCGAGGTGACGCTCAGCTGGAGACTTTCTCCAAGCTGTTCAACTTCCTCCGAAGAATACAAATTCCGAGGAGCACGTATCAAGTAGTGTATTAGCTGATTTCCCGACTTTTCTTGGTCTCGGTCAAAATTAGTTCCAACCGCCCAAGCAATTCCCATCGACTTGATATCACGGCCGAATATCGTGGTCCGCAACTGTGCAGCCACGTAAGAAAACTCCAAGGGCAACTTACATCTTCAGGAGTCCCGGTTTCGTTTTAACTGAACTCAGGAGCCTTATCCTCCTCGTTGAGAGCGTTCTTTATGGAGAATATCGTCGAACGAACTTGTGAGCTGCCTCGCGTCGCTGATCCTGAAACGCAACTCACGCCAGTACTCTGAATATCTTCATAACAAAGTATCTGCTATCACTCGATGGAAACAACAGCTCGTTCTGCAAACACAATCTGGTCGACCTGATCCCTTACAGGACGAATACCAACTCCTTTCCACGCCCGCCGAACCGTCTTCCGGAATAAAAGAACCAGACGAAGCCGGCAGTTCTTCGTTCCCCGATCATGTGCACCCCTCGACGAAGCAAAATCGCCCTTTAATCGTGTTCGATACCCCAACATCGTTCGTCAAAAGTCTGTACGCACGTTTCCTCAGTCTCTGGACGCCGTCTTTTACCTATGCACTCCTCGGTGGGCAACTGTTGAGTCTTTCTGTCACCTGTTCGTCCGTCACGACGACCGAGTTGGTTGAGCGTCACTGGACCCTGCCTAGTACGCAGACATTCTTCGCGTAAGTTGCGCGTCTTCTCCGAGCATGCGCATCACCATTTCTCCTTGGTACTATAGTTATCTCCCCATCTTTATTGTATATACATCCCATACTATCCATAGATGTGAGTACCGACCTCCAAACTGTCACTCGTTCACTCACCTCTCTCAGATGGACTCAGCGGTTGGGGAAAGGTCATAATGCGGGATGGATGGAAATGTAGGTCGTTTGGCTATAGGGTTTGCCTCCTGTTCTTCCTCAACCCTGCCCGTTCCAGACTTTCTCTTAGCGCTTGGTGATGCACAAGGAAACTTCCTTGCCGTCAAGGCATTTGGCTATACCGACCTTTTGTCGGCCATGTTGCTAGACGCGTAAGATATCTATCCGTGATGCCGTATTGGTGCCAAACTATTTCATAGTTGGGCCATCCCGGTGTGCCTGTTTGTTAGCTGGATATATATGAGAACAAAGTACCACTGGACGCAAGTACTGGTAGGTTTCGGTCTACTTCGCTTGGTGACGTTTCGTGTCGACTTAGTCTTCCAGGGTGTTGTGATCTCCATCGGTGGTCTCTGTCTCCTCGTCGTGTCCGATTTGGTCACTGGTAAAGATGGACATGCTGAAAACCGTGGGATGGGAGACGCCTTGATGGTCGTGGCCGCCACGATCTTTGGCATTTGTGGGTACTCGGATGGATATATCACGAACCTGGTAGACTCACCCTTGGTACAGCGAACGCGACAGAAGAGTTCTTTGTGAGACACTCGCCGATCTACGAGGTGCGTATGTCGTTCAACGATTCCGTGGTCCTGGATGCATGAAAACTAGGTCGTCGGACAACTTGGTATGTGGGGCACCCTCGTGAGCGGCATCCAAGCGTTCGTTTTAGAACGAGATTTGGTAGCGGTTGCTCCGTGGGACAGTGGGACGAGTGGGTGGATCCGACTTTTGCGTTGCATCACGCTAACCCGATTATAGTTGGACTTTTGCTCGTATTTACGCTATGTAAGCACTCTCTTGCGCGTAAGGGATGGGGGGAAACTGACGAGACGACAGCCATGTTCATCTTCTTCTCCCTGGCGCCGCTACTTTTCCGCACCGCATCGTCGTCCTACCTGAACATGTCCCTACTCACCAGCGACTTTTATGGACTCATCTTTGGTACGTCGTCGTCTTGATCGCCGTCGGATATCAACGCTGACCAGGTACGAACAAGGTCTCTTCCTTTTTGTGTGTACCCTCCTGGCACCCCAGGCTACGCGAGTTCCTCTAACGCCACTTTTCTTCGGCAGCACTATTCCCCATACTGGTTATACTTTCCTGCGTTCGCCGTGGTCATTTCAGGCCTTGTCGTATACTTTTGGCATGCCGCACGTACGTCGTCGTGCCCGTTGCGTTCATATCGGCATTGAGACTGATCTCGCTTGGCACACCTTGCTTCCAGCCGAAGAACAGGGGAAATCCGATGTCCGGATACCTTCGTACGTATTACATAGAGGGGATATAGAGAGTTAGGCCACGCGTCTGTTTCGTTTTCGTCCACACTATCACCATCAACCGTCCGCGCTTGCTTTTGATTGCGTCAAAGGGGGACCCATGTGAATCGATGACGGATGATATCGATGAACTCTATCATAGTCGTGAGGGTGCTGCCAAACCGATGCGGTGTGGCATCATCTTGACGTGACCCTTATTTGCCTTCTTTAGCTTTTTCCCCTCTCCGCCGGACCCTGGACGAGTTGCCAGGAGAGGCGAGTACGCGGCATGAGCAAGGGGACAGGACCCAGTCGCCGCACCGCCGTTCAATGACACTATCCTCGTATGGGAAATCGTCTGCGCAAATCGAGCTTCGTTTGACCCATAGGGCACGCGTTCCTCGTGCGCAGTTTATCCAAAAGGCGTTGCGGCTGTAGGGGTACCGGGCGTCCGACTGGATCCACACATTGTTTTTCGAGGGCGGATTTCATTGCCATATTGGTGCAGCTGTGAGTCCGCACTTGGCATTGCGAGCATGCGCAGGACAAACTGATAGGCCCGCCTCCTCATATGTTCGCGTTGGTGCACCGACCGCACGCGCTATCATCGTCCCTGACCACGACGATGAGCTGGCTCAGGGCGTCGTGTTTTCGCCGGATGATGGTGGCGTCCCCTCCGAGTCTTTTCGTTGCATGGTGCTTGTTGCACCGCGTGCCGACGAGTATGGTCGCGCGTGCACATGGTTAAAGTTGTCGAACGCGGTGACAGCATCGACACTTTTGACGGTTTGAGCTGTGATAGTATATGCCGTGAGACGAGAGAGGACGATCGACGCCTCGCACTCGGCGTACCATGCCGTCACGGTGCGACGTGGACGTGCGTCCATTCCAACGCTTGCTCTAGAGCGTCACGAACCCCAAACGATGATGACGCCCAGATCTCCCCCTTTTCCGAATCGTCGTCCCTTCCTCGTTCCATCGACGACCCCAAAATCAACACCCCTTCTCGTACGGTCGTAGATCCGACGTGCGTTCACCTCGATCCCCGCTCTCTGAGAAAGACTCGATGACGATTTCGGCCAGCAACTTTGTAAGGATCCGAAGATAGGGTATGCCGCCGGCCGC